>NDGM010946500.1:0-10578 GCA_002564305.1 Octomys mimax | reverse complement strand
TGTATTTTAGACCATAAGAGCAAATATTATGTCTGTGTAGCTAAGCAGATATTAAATTGGGAAATTGTATTTAAATTAGTTCTCCTAAGTTCCGTCTGGTCACCTCCCCTTGATGTACATGGGGTCTTCCAATCAGAGTGGTTCACCCTGGTTGCCTGTTGCTCCATCTCTCAATTAACAGAGAAAGAGAGAGAGGATGCTCTCATAGATCTGGGTCTAGCAAAGTGTATCTGCTTACCAGGTCCAGATCTACCATGTTTGAACTCATCTAAATGTGCCTAGCTTGGGTCTGGCTGCTTGCCCAGCTTCTTCCTGCTGCAGACTGTGGAAGTGAACCTGCCGTGCCCCTCTGACAAGATGTTGAGCTCCTGGATAGGCTAAGAGTTTCTGGTCCCTAGCCTCTCTGCAGGGCGTTCTGTTGCATGGTTCTACTCCAGGCCAGTCTAACGTAGGAGGTTCAGGCAGTTGTGGGGATGGTCTCACACATATGTCAGGCCTAGGCTCTGGCTGGAGATGAGTCTGGGGTGCAACAACCAGGCAGAAGGTTCCACAGAAGCCAGTCCTGGAATTTGTCTGGAAAAGGTCTGTGGAGCGGGGAGCAAGCAGAATGTCAGGCACATGTTTCTTTATATCTTTCTAGGAAATTCACACGTTCATACTGAATGGAAGACTCAGAATACATATTTGGTTTTTCTCAAGTTGAAAAGAAAAAGAAAAGATTTGGTGAAAGTGGGGGAGTATCCACCATTGTGACTTTTATTCTGATGGCCAATCCAGCTGTCCCAAGGCTCTGTGCCAGTTCTGTGATTGTGCTGCCAACTGCAACACAAAAGTTATCAGCCATGACAGCTGGAAGTGCCTCTAAGGTGGATGGAGCTCCCAGTAAGACAGGATGAAGTTGGAGCACATGTGTCCTTTCTCAAGCACCCGTCCTACTTCTGAGCCTGATTCTGATATTTTCATTAGTGCCCCATAAAACCTGTAGCTTAGCCCAGGGCAGCTGGCAACTTCGTGTTGCTAGTATTTTTAAAGAGAAAAAAAGAAAAGCCATGAAACAACATTTGAAACCAAGATAATAGGAGAGGAATGATGGTTAATATATTGCCTATTTTTATCTTCAAAGTAGTTTCGCAGAGTACAATATACAGACTTGAAAAATTAGCCAGACAATATTAGCACAAACCTTTCTGTAGTATATATATTTTAACTATTTTGTATATATATTTTCCCTTTTCTCTTCCTTCTCTCCTCCTTTTCCTCATTCTAGTTTCTCTTTCCTTTTGAACAGCTACTTCCCATTTCACAGTATCTCTTGTATATTTTGGACCTTATTTACTCTTTCAGCTTCTCACACTAGGGACACAATACAATGTCTACACGTGCAAGTCTCATTTATTTCTTGTATGAGTATTGTCTCAAGTTGCATCCATTTACCTAAAATGTTTCATGTTTATCCTTCTTTATGGCAGAGTAGTATTCCATTGTATAAAAAGACATCTTTCTTACCCATGCATCAGTTGCTGGGTATTTGGGCATTTTCCAAGATTTGGCTTTTGTGAATTGTGCTGCTAAACACATGGCTGCACATATATCACTGTGATATGTTTTAATTGTGCTTTTTTTTGGCAGGGGGGCTAAGAGGTTGGGGGTTGTTCGCTTTTCTGTTTTGGTTTGTTTGTTTTCAGAACCAGAGACTGAACTCAGGCCCTTGAGTTTATTCTACTGAGCTATCTTCCTGGCCCTGTTTAAATTCTTCTGGGGAAAATACCCAGAAGCAGAATAGCTGAGTGGAATGGGACTTCTAAAACTATCTTTTTTGAAGATTCTGCATGCTGATTTCCATAGGGGTTGTACCAGTCTGCACTCTCACCAACAGTGAAGAAGGGTTCCTTTTTCCCCCACAACCTCTCCAGCTTTGTTGTTGGTTTTTCTGATGATATCCATCTTTTCTGGGATAAGATGTAATCGCTGTATTGTTTTAATTTACATCTCCCCAAAGACCAATGATGTTGAACATTTTTCATGTATTTTCCATTTGTATTTTTTCATCAGAGAAATGTGTATTCATCTCAGATGCTCATCTTTGGATTGGGTCTTTGAATTGGGGTGGTCTGATTGTTTTCAATTCTGTGTATGTTTTGGATATAAGTTGTTTGTCTAAGAGGTAGCTGGCTATAATTTTTTCCCATTCTGTGGGCTGTCTTTTCACTCTGATTTTTTTCTATGAAAAAGATTTTTTGTTAGGTGAGATCCCATTTATTCATTCATCATAGGGTTTCCCGTGCAATCTGGATTTTGGTCACAAAGTGCATTTGGCAACTTTGTAGGCATGCCACCACAAGTTGTCCACTTCCCTGGAAGTAACCACTAATATACTCACTTGTCAAGCTGAACTTGTCTGAGTCATTTTTTGGTCTTCCAGGTTGGAGGAAGATATTTCTTCTACAGTTCTCAGAAATTCATGCTACAGTTTGCAATGAAATTTACAAGAAATAAAATTGTATGTCACCCTGCATAGTGCCGCACTGTACTCTCTAGTCTTTGTGAACTGAGGTATCACTGTATATGTGTGTCTTCTGAAAGTTAGGAAAGTTAACTGAAACCTAATTAATAAGCTGAAAAATTTACTCTTTTTGAGTGTACAGTTTGGTGTACTACAATATATTTCCAAGGTTGTATGAACATCAGCACTATCAAATTTTCAAAGTATCCCAAAAAGGAACCTCATTCCTATTTATAGTCCCTCACTTCTCAACTCCTAGAACCATTGATCAGCTTTCTGCAACTGTGGCTTTGCCAATTTGGGATATTTTTAATCAAAAAAATCACAGTAGGTGTCTGATTTTTTTCAATTAGCATCATGTACTTGAAGTTTGTTTCTGGTATATTGTGTATCATTATTTCATTGCTGTTTTTTGTTTGGTTTGGTTTGGTGGGGGGGGTTGTTTGTTTTTGTTTTTGTTTTTGTTTTTTTGGTGTAACCAGGGATTGAACTCAGGCCCTCGTATTTGCCAAGGAAGTGCTTATTCTATTGAGCCATCTCCCTGACTCCTTCATTGTTTACTGCCTACAACATGCCACTGATTGTATAGACTACCTTAGAAATACAAGTATGAAACAGAAGCCTAATATCCTGAGGGAGCAAAGAGCAATAAATAGCCCAAGGAGAACTGTGGTCTCTCTTGTAAATTCTGGACAGCTGGGGTACAAGGCCACAGATTACAGCTTTTCCTGCTGGTGCCTTCTGTTCTTTGATCCCTTGCTTGGAATGTTATTGGCTAGCATAGTGTAAACTTAAGAGTTAGGTAAATGCCTGAAGGCAGTAGAAAGAGTAGTTTGTGTTCACAAAAGTAGTTATACACATTCCTTAGCCTGCTTTTAGCCTTCAATACGTTGAGAGCTTTCAGTGGTTCAGGGATTACTTATGGAGACTAATCTCAGTGAGATCACTAAGTTATATGAATCAAGTCTTCCCGTTGTCATTTCTTTAAACAGACTACATTATGTTCATCCTTTCATAAGTTGATAGGACAGTTGTGTTTATATTTGGGCTGCTGGAAATAGTGCTGTTACAAATGTCTGTGTGTTAGTGTTTTGTGTGGACACATGTTGTCAATTCTTTTCAATACAGATCTAGGAATGGAACTTCTGGATCACAAAGTAACTCTATATTTAACTTTTTAAAAATTGCCAGACTGCTTCTTAAAGAAACTGAACCATTATGTACTCTATCCACAGCTCCTGGCAACTCCCATCCTGTAGCACTCAGGCTCTCTGGCTATGTGTACAACAGTTCCTTACCTGCAGGCCCACTTCCTAGACAGAGTAGGGAATGATTGTGTCTTAGTAAAGTGTCATATTTATTTTGACCTCCGCAGTTTCCCTGTGTGTAAAATGGAAACAAATGATTGGAATTAATAGAAAATACCACTGAGAATGTTACATTTAATGAAAACATTCTGTTAGCACAGTCTAGAAGATGGCCCAAAGAAATTATCTGCACTTCTGATAGGAGGAAGAGAAGAAAATTGTGACAATTTATGTTTCCCTCTCACCAGTGTAGTATTTTTTTCTATCTGCCAGGTGTCATAATCATTCATGGACTGTGAGACTGCAGCCTTGCTGTACCACAAGCATTTATTTTCTCTTACACATGCTGGCATGACTTTCTTGTGCGTGCTATCCCATGGGTTGCCTGGGAGCTCACTCTGCTCAGCTCCTTGGTCGCCCACCATCACTGCAATTTCTTCTGGACAGGAACAGCCTGCATTGCCTTTGTCTGCTCTCACGGATTCTCCATCTTTGCCTTGTATATGGAATTCCTTTCCTTCACTAACTGTTGCTCTTTTTTCCATTTCTTCTTTTGAATATTTTCCCTTCTTTTTGACCTAATAACTAAAATACAGAAATGATGAAACAGAAACAGAGATATGGTTTGAGGTAAGAAACACAGAAAAGTAAAGATACAAGCAGTGAAATGGTCAGTGGACAGTGACTGCTATTTGTCTGACAAGGATAGTGAAAACTAAATTTTAAAATTATTTTTCTATTTTTTATCTGAACTTTGCAAATTCCCAGTTTTTAAAAAAATATTGGTAAAGTTATAATCCAATGTAATGAAAAGGCATTGAAAAGCGACTTTGATGCAGGCCCCCTGCCTCTGTAAGCACTAATCGTGTAGCCTGCTCTTGGCCCATCCAGAACCTCATGCTATGTGTACCTGGACTCATTAGCAGAAGTCCCAACAGAGGATGCTGGGATGTTGGATCAGACACTCTACATGTTTTCCTCTAGAATTTTGAAAAAGATGTACAAAACTCTCAGGACTTCCACAAAACCTGGCTTTTGTGAGCGCTTACATCATTGTGTCCTCACAACAATATGTGTGCTTCTCTCATAGGTCTGGGATGGATCCAAGAGGTGCAGTGGTCGCACAGTGTGGGCCTGGGTTCCACCTGTGCCTCAGATGAGACAAGTAGGGCATCTGCCTGTCTGTGTTCTAAATGTGCAAGTAGTGCCTCAGTAATAAGTGTGTTTAAAGAAAGTTTCATTCTGTTTCCTGAACTCTATCTTAGAGGCTTGGACTTGCCCTGCATTAGGCTCTAAGCAACCGCAGCATTGCTCCCCTTCTGTGGAACTGGAAGAGCAAGTCAGCCTTCTTAGATGTGTACATAACTATTCCACTTTCTCATCTCCAACTGTTTTAGCTCCTACTTATCTTTGCCTGTGACAACCAAACCATCTCTGTCCATGGCACCTTCTCATGCCCCTGATTGTGGTAGTCCTCTGGTGGACCCTCTACCTGAGATGATGAACTTGCCCAACTCATTCTCATTTTCCGGAAGCAGGTGTGTAGATTCCTCAGGTCCACTGTCCTCAGAGCCCTCCTGGTCTCCTAACGGTGGAATCTGGACGTTTTCATAAAGCAATGTGAGCTGTTGTCTTTCCTCTGCTTTGACCATTCGACTGTAGGAGAATGTAAATGAATTTAGAACCACAGTTCTCACAGTTAATCATCATGTCTTAGTCATGGGATTTTCTGACTAAAAGGAAATTGGTGATGGTAGGTGAAGAAGAAAGGTACACATACACTTTCAAACCATACTAGTCATAAAAAGATCTCAAATTTTGAGACCAACCAGCTGATTATTATAGTAAGAAACTGATGAGCCCAAAGAAAGATCAAAGCCAGTACTAGAAGTGAAGGGCTCATATTTGGCACAAAAGTAAAGTGTTGAGGAAAAAATTCTATAAACAAGACAAATTGCATTTCAGGGCTATATGTTATAAAATTTAATGCCAAAAAATTCATCATTGACAAAATATCAACGTTTTAAATGTTCACTGTAAATATTTTGAGCCTTAATCTTAACTTTAGAAAGTTCTACATTAAAATGGCATTTATTTTGATTACTGAGTTTTTCAATACTCTTAAATTTTACCCCTGAAGTTAATACCTTGCTCTTTTTACTGCAGGTTCAGTCTAATAATGGCTCAGAGAATGCCTATTTGTCTACTATTGGAAATGATGATAGCACTTTACTTTTTCCTGACATATTAATCTTCCCAGATCTGTGTGACTTAAGCAATAAAAGACACTTTTTGGATTAATTGATTTGTGTCCTTAGGGGCAGCAATAGAAGAAAAGGTGTGAGATGTTCCAGAAGCACACTGTGCACAAGAACTTGGTTATGATCATTAGTGAAGATAATCAAATCAAACTAGGCATGGTAATGCACAACTATAACCCTAGCATTTTGGAAGGTGAGGCAAGAGGACTAAAAGTTCAAGCTCAACCTGGATAATATAGACACTTAGTGAGCCCCTGTCTCAAAAAGGGGCTGAGGATGTAGCTTTGTGCAGAAGGCTGAGGCTAAATCCCCAGCACCACAAACAAACAAAAAGCAGGTGTGGTTTTGCTCTTCAGTGCCTGCTGCATTATTATGTTTCAGTCTCGAAAGATTTTTCTTCTGCATGAAGAACTACCTCTAGTGTTTGTTTCATACCCTCAATATTCTACCACTTGAACCTTTGCTAATAACAATGTGATTAACAAAAAACATGGGACACAAAGAATGAGTCACTGTCCTCAGGTGCTAATTGTCAAATAGTGCCCAAAACACCTAGGAATGAAGCTAAATAGTTTAACTTAGTATATCAGACAGTGAAATGAATGCACAATAATTCATAAGCCAAATATCAAAATGTGAAATAAAGGCAGGATGCAACCATTCCATGCTGAATTTTAACTGAATATTCTTTCCAAAACACTAAACTTGAGACTCAGAACCAGAATTAATTACCATTTTACTTTCCTGCTTTAAGTGAAATCAAATTTACCAGTGGTGTTTTCAAAAATCTACTTCAGGAAAAGATAAAGAAACAAATATTGTGCACTTTGAACCACATGCATTTTATTTCACCTCAGGCTCTGACACAACCCAATGCAGCACCTACTAGGGTGGCATAGGTTGATGAACATGATTGGACTCTCAGCCAAAAACTTGATGGAGTACTGATGTCCGTGAGATGCATTTTAGTGAGTCACTTCATACAACTTTAGATTTGTTCCCTTTGTTCTACAATAATAAAATATACAGATGTTTTACTTACAGGATTTAAGTCAATATAGACTATCACATTAAGTAACCCAGAGCCAAAGTTCAGTATACACTCATCACTAAAATTTCTCTCAATAGCATTTGTGCTGTGCACAAATCTTGGCCTCCAGGGGACTGGGTAGATGGCTCAGTAGAATAAACTCTTGCCTGGAAAGTACAAGGGCCTGAGTTCAAACCCCAGTTCCTCAAAAAAAAATCTTGGCCTCTAGATGCAGGGACTGGGACTGGTCTTAAACTGACCATGTTCTGGATGTCCACTTCTCCTTAATATGATTGTCTCTATACTACATAAAAATAAGTGAAACATACATAACTCCAAATAACCATACATAACCAAATTAAGTCTACATCAGTGCATATAATAATCAAGATTCCAGAAGTACAACATAAGAATATCAAAATCAGTTATAGAGAAGACATACATCACCTATAAAGGAGAGTCTATCAGAATTATAGCAGACTTTTCAGCACAAATCCTCAAATCAAGGAGAGCTTGGAGTGAGGTAGTTCAAGCCTTAAAAGAAAACAACTTCCAACCCAGATTTACATACCTGAAAACTATGTTTCAAAATCAATAGAGAAATTAGATACTTCTATGACAAGGACAATTCAACAAATTCATGACCACCAAATCAGCTCTCCAAAATTCCCTGAAGGATATAGAAAGAGATTATAAAGTCCACAGTTCCAAGAAAATTAACAAAAACAAGCCACCAGGCAGAGAAAGCAACCAACAACAGGGTAAGCCAATACACATTAGTTATGTCTCCACACACTAAGAGGAAAGAATAATACACTGTGTACAGAAATACACTCAACTCACAAAGAAATTCATGGACTGAAAGTCAAAGGATAGAAAACAATATTCCATGCAACATGAACCCAGAAAAAAGCAGGAGTAGCTATTCTATATGCAGACAAACTGAACTTCAAGTCAAGACTTATCAAAAGAGATAAAGAGGATTGCTACACACTTGTACACCAAGACCAAGTAGGATTATCACAGGCACGCAGGGATGGTAAAACATAAACAAATCAATAAGTATTACAATGCACCATATCAATAGAGCCAAAGACAAAAATCACACAACTGTCTCAATACACACATAAAAAGCATTTGACAAAGTCCAACACTCCTTCATGATAAAAGCCCTACAGAAAATTAGAATAAATGGTCTTTACCTCATCTTATAAAGCCATCTATAACAAACCAACAGCCAATATCATACTAAATGGTCAAAACCTGAAAGCTTCCACTATAAAATCAGAAACAAGGCAAGGATGTCCATTATCATGACTCTTACTCAATAGAGTCTTGGAAATATTAGTCAAAGCAATTAGATAAGAGATTGAAGTACAAGGAGTAATCATAGAAAAGAAGTTAAATTATCATTACTTGCATGTGATGTGATATTCTAAATAGAAGAACTCAAAAACTCCACCAAAAGACTTCTAGATTTAATAACCAAATTTAGTAGCATATCTGGATACAAAGTTAACACTCAAAAAACAATAGCACTCCTCCACACAAACAGCCCCCTAAGAGAAAGAAATTAGGGAAACAACACCTTCCTCAATAGCACCCAAAAATGACATACTTAGGAATCAATCTAACTAGGAAAGTAAAATTTCTATACAGTGATAATTACAGGACTGTAAAAGAGGGGATAGGGTATTAGAAAACAGAAAGATATCCCTTACTCATGGGTAGGAAGAACCAACATAGCCAAAATGACCATAGTCCCAAAATTGTCATACAGATTTAATGCAACTCCAATCAAAATACCATTAGAATATCTAACACAGATATAGAAAACATTCCTAACATTTATTTGGAACCAGAAAAGATCTCTAAGGGTAAAAAAAAAATTTTAGCAACAAAAGCAAGGCAGGGGCATATCACAAGCCCTGACTGGAAAGTATACTGCAGAGCTACAAGTCCCAGCTGAGAAAAACAGCATGGTACTTTCAAATAAATAAACTTGAGCATTAATCGAACAGGGTAGAAGATGTAGAAATAACTAAAAACACACTCAGCCACCTTAATTTGATAAAAAGGTCAAACATACATGGAAGGAAAAAAGCCTCTTTAACAAATGACGCTACAAGCAACATGCCAAAGACAAGATAAGAGCCATGTCCATCCATGCACTAAACGAAAATCAAAGTGGATCAAAGATCTAAATATTAGAAATATTCAAAATGCTAAATCTCCGTACAGAGAGGATAGGCAGAACTCTTGAAGGCATGCGTTTAGGAAAGGATTTCATGAAGAAAACCCGAAAGCTCAGAAGACTAAAGCACCTGCTTAGGCAGAGTGCAGCAGAGGGGTTCAAGCCCATGCGCTGAGATGGCAATTGAGACTGGGCATGGTGGTGCGCACCTGGAATCCCAGCACTTGGGAGGCTGAGACAGGAGGATCACTATGAGTCCCAGCTGCAAACTGAGGCCCTGGACCAACACACACACACACACACACACACACACACACACACAGTGTTCTTTCCAGAATACCACATTGGGAAGATGCTAGCACCTTGCTGCCAACGATTTCTCACACGACATACCACAGGAAGCACATTTCCTTCATGAGCATGTCTATGTGGTATGTATGCATGCCTGTGTGTCTGCCTCTATCTGAAAAGTTTAAAAATCAACCTTTTATGCCTGTAGCATTTCCATTCTGCTAAAATGCAGTTTCATCTCTTCTCTTTTCCTATTTTCTTTTTTATTATATCATAACCCAATGTGAGTATAATCCACATTTTGATAGGTGCTAGGCCAGAAATGTATGATGAATAATAATAATCTAGCAATTACAAGAATTATCATCAACATAATTATATCCAAGATCATCTTTCTGGACACTAAATAGCGCTTTAGCAAAGGTGTATCTAATCATAAAGACAGCAGATGTTACTTAGCACACACTTACTGTATGACACAGAAGGCGATGATCCCGCATGCCACGGCAATGCCAAAGGCTATGCACGCAACTACGATCACTTGGACAAGAGCAGGTCTATGTGGAATTATTGCTAAAAAGGAAAAGAAAGCAAGCTTTCAAAAAATGTTTATCTCAGCTACATGTCTCAGCTAATACACTTGTTAATCACATTGTTATTACAAAGATGGAACAGTAGACAAAATCAGAAATATAATATAAAAATAACATTCTTAACTTTTAATAAGAATGAGGCTGTATTGCATAACCTGTGTCAACAAATACAATTTTAACCCTAATGTCCCAGGCTCCCATCCTTGATCAAAGCCCTCACTCTCACTCGTGCACTCGCTCATGCGCTCTCTTGCTCTGTCTTGCTCTCTTGCTCTCTCTCTCCCTCCCTCTCTCTCTCCCTCTCTCCCTCTCTGTCTCCCTCTCTCTCTCTCTCCTCTCCCTCTCCTCTCTCTTGCTCTCTCTCTCCCTCTCTCTCTCTCCCTCTCCTCTCTCCCTCCC
>NDGM010946488.1:0-15526 GCA_002564305.1 Octomys mimax | reverse complement strand
CTCTCTCTCTCTCTCTCTCTCTCTCTCTCTCTCTCTCTCTCTCTCTCATATATATATATATAATATATATCACATATATGATATATATGTGACATATATGTGATATATATTTATCATATATATCAGAGCAGTGTATTTTTTTCTGATAGTTTATGCACTCAAGAGAGTACATTCGGGGAAGACCCTGATTGATAGAGAGTGAAATTAATTTTATATGGAAGATAGTGGCCTGTTTGGGATTGAGTTACTTTTGAAATTATGCCCCAATGAATCATGATCTAAGTTCATTTTGTTTACCAAAATTTTCTTTGTGTGTTTGTGGTTGTAAAAATATTTCACTGCCACCAGGGCACTTCATCCTCCCAATGAAATTGCAATTCCTAAAACACAAACTCTAAGAAAGATGTATATTGGGCAGCTCGCAAGGTCACATAAGTCATCAATAGCCAGGCATAGAAGTCTTCACACTTCACCCTGACAGCATACTTGCCTGCTTCATCTGGCGCTAACAACTCCATCCTCCTCACAGATGACATATTGAATAAAAGAATCTTTTCAAATTCATGGACTACATCACTTCTCATCATTCTCATGGATCACTTTTTGCAAGGATTCATTCTATCATTTTAGAGCCTGGAAGTGATTACTGTGCCCAGTCAGTATCCTCGAGGTGCTAAAGTAAAAATCTCATTCTCCTCCTGAGCATCCCATGAGGACAATGGTAATTTTTTAAATCAATTATGTATACAGATTAGATGTTCTCAAAGTTACTTTACACAGAAAACTAAATATAACATTCTTCAATGAGGTTTTAGCTTTCCATTCTTTGTCAATATTGTTATATAATAAAAAAGACAATAGATTTGTAATTGTGCAGCAAAAACAACTCAACTTAAACACTTACATCTGGGAAAGCCCAATTCTATATTCACAAATCTTTTAGCTGGGAAACCCACCAAAAAATTCATTCCTCCTGGCTTATTGCTGAATAACAATGTATAGGAAGATAGTAACTTCACATTTCACAGTGGCGGTTTATTGCTTATATACAACTGGTTTTACCAGAGATCTGTTTCTGGAGGCCAATCAGCCTTTACCCAACTCACTGAATTCATTTTTTTCTGCTTTGGAACAGACTGAAATAAGAATCACAAGATTGGCTACAGGATCCTACAGAATCTTCAGGGTTGAAAAGATGTGAAGAACTTATCCTACAGTCTCTATACAAGTTGAAAACTAACCATGGTCCATCAAGGATGTCTCATGCCAGATAGAGCCAGGAGTATGGGAACTGTAGGACAATCTGTCACAAACAAGATGGCAGGCCTTATTCTTTCTCAATGTGTAGGTCTCTGTCAAGAAAAGGTTGACCATCTGTCACACAGGCCTGTGTTGGTTGGCTTTCCCATCGATGGAACACAATACCAAATGCCAAAACTTAAAGGAGGGGAAGTCTAATTTAGCGAACAGTTTCAGGGGGCTCAGTTCTCATTTAGCTGTCTTAAAGGCACCAAAAATGTCATGGCAGGATACCTAGGTCATGGTGGCCAGGAAGCACAGCAAGAAGGCTCCACCAGAGAAGAAGGGGTGAGAACCAGATATAGTACGCAAGGTTATTCTTTTATGATCCACCCAGAGATATGTCCCACCAATTCCCTGGGTGACCTTCAAACCACTTGAGTTGACATGATCAAACCTAGTCATCACAGGCCAATAGCAAGACTCACCTTCTGCTGTGCTGACAGGCATTAAGGCTGGGAGTGAGAGGTGCTCAAGAATAAAGGGATGGAAAAAGCAGCAGGTCTATCTGGATCTCTTTAAAGTCATTGCTCAGGGTAAGGTTTCCCCACTTGATAGTACACTGATGACATCTCTTCCCTTAAAGATCTTTTGATAGAAGAAGGAACCAGGTGACCTCCACAGATTTCTCTCTGCACACTGGGTCTAAGTTCCCTGTGTTTGGGAAAGGTTTACCTCTCTGAGCTTACACATAGGAATGCCAAACTTATGAGAATGGTTCTCTGCTTTCAGGCAGTTTGTAATCTATTGTTAGGGTGAGCATGCAGGCAGAAATAGCTCAAGAGCAATATATGTATTGAATAAAAGATCACAAATAGGATGTGCAAACATTTACCAGTTCATTCCACCACTGTATCTCCAGTACCTCAGTTGACACCTGGTACATTATAGGTGGCTTATAAAAAATTTAGATGAATGAATAAATGAATGAATGATTTCATACAAAATTTACTCCAGGTGAGCTAAAAGTTGAAAAAAAATAAGTTAAATCTCAAAAGGTTACACATGGTATGATTTTATTTATATAATATTCTTATTTATTTTTTTAATATTATGGTACTAGGAATTGAACTCAGGACCTTACACTTGCCAGGCAGGTACTTATACTGCTGAGCTACCTCTTTGGCCCTCATATAATATTCTTGAATAAACAAAATTATAGAAATATTAATGATATTAGTGATGGCAAAGAGTTAGTAGCTGGAAGTGATGAGAGTAAGAAATGGTTGTGCACATATAAGAACATTGTGAAGGAGAATGTGCATGTTGAATGTGGTGGTAGTCATACAAAATTACACATGTGATGAAATTGCAGTAAGCTAGATGCAAATGCACACAAGCATGGATAAAACTGCTGAATTACGAATAGGTTGGTGGAGTGAATCAATGTCAATATTCTCTTTGTGATATTGCACTATGGCCATGTGAGATGTTTTCTTGGAGGAAATCTAGCTGAAATATTTCCTATTAAAATGGGATGTGAGTTTATAGTTACCTCATAATTAAAATTAGACAAAGGCAACACAATAGGCCAAGTGGGTCCATTGGTGGGGGTTTTAGAAAGAGGGGGGATTGAGATCGGCCTTGGAAGGCAGGCAGGATTGGCACTTGAGGAGAGAAGAGTGCAGGGTGGCCTGTTAGATGGGCTAGAAAGGAAGAATTCAAGGGAATCATCTTTCATGTTAACGTGCAAAAATCTAGCAGTGTAGCTTAGTACGTTGGTGGCATGGGTTTTAGTAGAAAGGTTGGAATTTTGGAGCCAAGCTTCCACTCCACTGCTGGCTGGTCCATATACTCCTTGGGTGGTAGCGCCTGTCTAACCTGTGCAGGCAGGTTCCTCCATGTGTCCGGAGGGCATGACACTTTGCTGGCAGAGGCAGGGTAGTTATGAGTATTGCTGCCTTACATTTTGACACATTGCATTCAGCAAATATAGATTTCTTCTCCTTGCCTTTGGTCACGATCCTCCGTGTCACCCAGCAGCTCTATGGCACATTAAAGCAGCATTTGGGGGCATTCTCATTGCTGCATTCATGAGTTCAGGCTAAAGGCCCATCACCCACCACCACCCACATCCCCGCCCTTAGTTGCAGAGAAGGGCAGAGTGAGCCCAGCACATGCACATGGAATGGAAAGCTTCTTCAGGCACCGGACCCAGAAGCATGTCTAGCCTTGGAGGAAAAGACAAAGCCCTCCAGACAGCCTGTCACAAGCAGCAGCAATGACCACACTGCCTCTCGGCTCTGCTGGCACTGCTGACATGGCACAATGTACAGTCATAAAGCTGGACAGCTCTGGAGCAAGCTTCCCTCCCCATGGCCTGGGCTCTGTCAGCCAGGGTGGGCACTGCTGGAAGCAACAGCCGGCCCCAGGAGGGGAACTCCTCCTCCTCCATCAGCACAAGCAGCAGCAGCCACCATGAGAGCAAAACAGAAAACTTTTTAAATAAAATGTTTGCTCACATACCAACAATTTTCTTAAATCTACATCGAAAATTAGTACCAATTTAGAGACAGATGAAAGATCTAAAATAATAACTTTCCAAGGAATGATTCTCCTTCATTTCCTCTAATTTCAAAATTCAAAATGATTAGCATTTTAAAATCTTGGTATGTGTGTATGTATGTGAGGGTGTTTCCATGTGACTGTGTGTGTGTGTGTGTGTGTGTGTGTGTGTTTTGTCTGCAGCGCATATTAGTACACTTCTGCTCTTTCCTCCAAAGAAGAAAAACAGATTGGAGAGACTAAAGTCTGGGTTGACAATGTATAGTTTTACAAATACAACGCATAACGATACAAGCATTTACCAACAGGCATTAGCCGTAACAATATGAATCCTGTGGCTGGACAGTGTAAAACATATTTAGAGCCTTTGCTTCAGAGTGCGCTACTGATGCAGTAGGATCATGTTTATTGAGATGTACAGTGAAACCCGAGTGGCTGATGGCACGCGAGAAAGGCATCTAAATTGACTGCTCCAAATTTCTGCTGCTTTCAGGTAATAAAAACCTAACACTCCGCACTCTAAACAAAATCTCTGTCAAGATGGACGCTTAGTATGAGATCTGGTCAGAAACGTCGGGCCAGGAAAATAAGTCAACATTTTTTCGTGACAGTGATAGCCGTGTGTGTGTGTGTGTGTGTGTGTGTGTGTGTGTAGTTCTGTTTGTTTTCTGTTTTCTCTACTATTGATACATCAGGCATCCAATCATGAAAAACAATGTCCATGTCACTAAAATGGCCTCCAGGCATCCCGTATATCTACATTGGGGTTAAACATCTGTGTGAAGATGTGACAGCACACCCTATAAAAGGTATTATTGAGTAATATAGACTTTCTGTAATAACCAAACAGTAAAGAATATAGCTTTTTAAAGGTCTCCCCATGGCTGATCTCATGACTCAAAGATAAGACACTGTGCTGCAAGCTAAGTAATAAAATCTGGTGGGTACTCTGGGCTAGCTTGTGACAAATCATATCAAAGTATTATTAAAGAAAGAACTTGAGACCCAAGACTATTATTGATTCTCGACAGAATTTCTTATAAATAAAGTGTTGCAATCAGGTCCTGGACTTGCCCAGGTCCTGGTAGAATTCTTCCTATTATAGGGGAGGCTGCAAAATAGTAACGCTCCATTAGTGAGAGCCGAAAGCCTCTGTGTGCAGCACCACAAGAACAGGTCATGGCCAAAAGACAGCCAATGAGAACGCACTTTCCAACGGCTTTTGAAGTCCCTCTTGGCTGTTCCCTTTTTGAAAGGGGAAAAGCTGCCTCTGAGCTTCCACGCAGAGCAGTGTGTGCCCTGGCTGGGCTCAGGAATGAACGTGTGACCCTCCAGGGCATTTGGGACACGCCTCCATTAGTGTCCATATTCTTACAGCAAAGAGGTTGATACAGTCAACTGAAATGACAGGGTGATAAATATAAAACCACTATCATCAATAAGACGGGAATGTAAAAGCACTTAGTTTCAGCCTAAGTAACTCACAGAAAGTTTGGTTTCAAGAACCAATGTGTCATCCATCACTACTCTACCTTCTGTTGACAAAGTAATTGTAAGATATCTGGAATGGAGGTTCAATAGGAGCTGACATTTTTGAAAGGAGGAATTGTGTGCCGTACTTACTCATTAAATGTATTTTTCCTCCACTAAAGATGTTTCCTTTTTTAGTTTATGTATGAATAACTTTAACTAAAGTTCCCTTGACACTCTGACTTTGCTCTGAATAGCACCTATGTTCATTAACATAAAACCTGAAAGAAAATAATTTTAATGTAGTTTTTTTAACACTTCAAAAGCCTCTAACAAATTGATCGAGCACAATTATGCATTCTAAAGGGAATTATAAAGAGATCACAGAAGGTTGAAAAGTTCTAGTAAAAAAAATAAAAAGGAAAAACTTTGGGGTATAAAAGAAAAGAAAAATAGGCATTTGATGTGAAACTTTGATACACACTGAATAAAAGTAAACTTTGAATGCTGAACTTTTTTTTTTCCTGTAAGTGCAATGTTCACAGCGAAGAATAAACAAGAACACACAGCAGCATGAGGCTTGGATAATTTGACAAGATGAAGAATATTTTATACAGACGTATGAACTTCAGAGCCACACAGCTCCGAGTTTGAACTTTTTGTCTTACCTCATCATGAACGGCTTGCTTTTTCCCTGATACTCAGTTTCTCTTTTTCTCTTAGACTCAGTTGACTTTAGGATTTTCTGACAGTACTTACCCCACTGCTTTGAATACAAACATCATTTAAGAGTTTAGTCCTTCCAATCCCCGTGCCATAAGTACATGAGATCTCCCTTTCTTAAACTGTACGGTATTCTTTTGGGAAGAACTAATTATTCTCATTAAAGTTCCAGGGTAAGAAAGAAGACAAGCTTTCTCCTGAGGTAGATGTATCAATTCCATCTTGAGTTTCTACCCAACAAGGGAGAATTATTGGAAATTTTTCATTCCATGTAGTCCCTCTGCCATCGCCCCCCACACCCTAGAAAATCTTGATTAATCCATTTCTTCCAAGGAGACTTTAAGTGCTACTTCTCTGGTGGCAAATCATCTGCTTTAATTTCCCCTGTACTCTGAGTTGCTGGAGGCCGAGTGTAGCACCCTGTTTGCCTTTGTCTTCTCAGGCCCGGGCTCTGGTCTTCACTGATTGTGAACCTTCAGAAATATACTCTGAGTGTCTGTTGCTTTGCTGCCTGATACACCCAGGCTAAGGGGCAAAGTACTAGAACCTGAAATAAAACTCCTAAGCAGTTGAACCGTGCCCCTAGCCTTCTACATTTTGCAAATGCAGTCACTGTGACCATCATGCAGAGTTACTGAAATTCAAGTAGTTAATCAAAACCATTTACTGAGCCCCTAAGAGCTGTGAGTAAGAGATAGGCCAGAGAAATAAAAAGCTGTGCACCAATCTTTAAGAAACGGACTATCTCACTATGAAAATATACATAAGGGGAATGTTAAAAACACACCACCACCATATGTGAGTCATAAATCTTAGACTGCCAAGCAATAAACCTCAGCGGATGTGTCACCCATTGCCCTGAGTCATTCTATATAAGTTACAGCATGGAGTGCATATCAGTAAAACTATATTAGACCTGTTGCTCGGCATGAGGCTAGATTTATGCTTAGCAAGAAAGTCCTGACTGCTGGGACAAATCTCCCCTTTGTTTCAGATCACAGCATTTCCTAATGGTGAAGGGTGTGGGCATTGGAGGTGATCGGCCTGGGTCAGCATTTCAGTTCTGTTTTCTGCTTATTTGATTCTTGCATAAGTTACCTAAACTCTTTGAGTCTCTTTCCTCATATGTGAAGTGGGAGTCTTTATAGTATCTTGAGGGTTGGGGGATTAAATGAGTAATTTCAAACCAGGTACTTAGCAGAATGCGTAGCACAAAGTGAGTATACAATATGCACTATGTGGCATTATTTGTGTTTTGGACCCAGAGCATTGTGAGAAGGACATCATTCACTAAGGCTCTTGACTCAATGGTAAAATTCTTTCCATACAGATAAGCTAAACCTATGCCTTTCACCTTTCACTCAAATTTACGTATACTAAGGGCCAGGGAGATAGCTCAGCAGACTAAGTACCTGTGCTGGCAAGATCAGGGGCCAGCTTCCAACCCCAGTCCTGCGTGCCATGCCAGCCCTGCCCCCAGGGTGCACAGAGCCAGCAACTGAGTCTGGGCGTGTTGGTGCACACCCGTAATCCCAGTGCTGGAGAGCCTGGAAACAGGAAGATCACTAAGAGTCTGAGCTGCATAGTGAGACCCTGTACCAAATACATAAATGAAAAAGAAAAAAAACAACAACCCTACGTATGCCCAAATATGAAAGCTGCAAGGAAACAAAAATAAGGGATAGGAGTGGTCTCTAAAGTGATTTTTACACAGAAATTTCATGGAAAATATGAACTAGAGTGTCGGCGGGAACATGTGGGCGACACTATGGAGGACAGCATCACCTAGTTGAGCAGATGACCACAGAATGGGGAACTACGGACTTCAGTACATGTTGTTCTGCCTCCAACTTTAGAAAACTGAAGCTCAGGGAATTTAAGTGATTTGTCAAAGGCATTTCATTCAGCACTGGATTCTGTCTGACTCAACCCAGGAGTCTTCCCAAGACTTTCCAAAAACGTTTTTCTCTATAGAACACTTCTCAAAGTGTGAGAAAAGTTGGTTTATCAGGAATCAAAGATAGGGTCTGCCTCACTCTGCACCCAGGTTAGAGCCAGTAAGAAATTTTTCCTGAAATCTAGAAAGGAACTGTCTTTCACAAGATCCAGTCTGTGTGTCAACTGAACAAAGAAGAGACCCTCCGATGCTTTACCTTGAAGCTTTTGCCCCAGTGCAAAATTTAAAAGACAAAAGTCAAATACTCTTTTGCTGTTTAGATGCTCTTGCTGGCCTTCTACACAATAGCACTTGGTTCCCGGGAGCATCTGAACCCATTTATTTTCCATCTGTTTCTGCCTTCCTAAAGCAATTTTACTGCACCCCAGAAGGCTTTGATTCTCTCAGAGAGGGGAGAAGCACTTGGAGATATACAGTATGCACCAGAGACTTTGCAGGTAAGCAAGGAAGATAGACAGGCTAAGGGCCCAGGAACACAGATATCTGATCCGTTAACACTTAGACACGCATCAGTGGCTTCAGGATTACACGTCAAGGAGACCTGTGCCTGGGAGCCCATAGGGAGGAGGCCCACTCCCCTGTGGTAGAAGTTCAGGGGCCTTTTCCTGCATAGGTGGGAAAGGCAGAGAAATTGGTGGGAAGGTAGATTTTCATGCATTCTGTTAAAATACAAAGCAGGATTTGGAGAGCTACAGGACTGCAAAGAAGCTCAACAAATCGCTTTTCTTCCTGAGAGTGGCCTCAAGCTTGTCCTTCTGAAGTAAGAACATCCAAAGCCATCATTTGTACAGCCAACACAGACCTTTCCTGAGGAAATATCTCCCCCCAGAAAAGCCTGGAAAATGTTTGCCCAAAGGCATGCCAAGATTGCTGGCTTCTGTATGGATGCAGGTAAGGCTGGCCTGGGAAGCTGGGCAAGAACGGGATCTGCAGGGGTGGGGAGAGGCAGGGAAGGGTAGTGACTTAGCTCATAGCTCTTCAGGTATCTGAAACACTGCTCATTCCTGGACTCCTCTTACTCTATATTGTTATGAGAGCCAATTATTCCACCTATTAAGGTTTTAATGTGGCACCCATAAGTCAAAACCAGTTTAACAACTAGGAATTATAGTTGATATAAAATGTTTGAATTTGGGCTAATAACATATACTAAGTTATAGACAGAGGAGATTTAAAATGACGGAGGTAAGAAATTGGGCTCATAATGGACACATTAATAGACCACTAAACTGACTTTGAAGGCTCTGGCAGGCACAGTCAAGACACCAAATATATAACAACTCCATCCATCTTGAGCTTCCTCTTCATGTCACCTAACAGACTTTCAAACACTGTTAGCACTCTGATGAATGGTTATTACATATTACCCATGCATGCTGCCTTTCCAATTAAAAGAGAACAGGCATTTGCTATTCAGTTGTATTAGGTCATCTTTTTTTTCTTTTCTTGATGCTAAAATAATGAGTTTTATTTCTGTAGATTATTTTAGGAGCCATCAACACCTGTCTAAACCCAAGAGGAAAAAAATAAAAGTTTTGTGGCCAGAATGACATATCTCACAGGGAAATTACCCAGAATATCTTGAGATAAAGCTAACCAGACCAACTTCTGTGGGTATGAGCTGGTCGATAACTTACGGACCAGGCCTCACTTTCCATCATCACATCTGCCACTGCAAGGTCCTCCACCAATAACTGCCCCCTAGAAGACACCTTCTCAGCCAGACATTGTTGTGGCCAGTGAGAATACAGTGATGAGCAACACATGTGCGTCTTGTGTGTTCATAGTGCTTGAGCTTCTGTGGGAGACACACCATTAAAAAGTAGCCTAAGGGGCTGGGGAGATGTCTCAATAGAACAAGTGCTTGCCTGGCAAGCTCAAGGGCCTGAGTTCAATCCTTGGTTCCTGATAGAAAAAGGTAGCCCAAAATAGTTAATTACAAGTATATTTACTACCTGGGCACTATGCAAGAAAAAAAGAGTCCAAGAATATTTCTCTGAGAAAAGATAGTTAATCAGAAACCTAATCAGAGAGAGAGAGAGAGAGAGAGAGAGAAAAGATCAATAATCAATAGAAGAAAACAAGAAAGATAGGTAAGAGACCTAAACAATGAAAAAAAAGAAAGAAGAAAGAGAAGGACATAAAAGAAAGGAAAACATAAGAAAAGAAAGAAAGGAAAAAGTAGACTCAAGAACAAGAAGAGTGTTCTACCCAACATCGACAGAATACACATTCTTCTCAGGTGTACATGGAGCAATCTCTAAAATAAGTCATACACTAGGCTACAGGATTTGAGCAAGTAAATGGAAATGAGTTGAAATTACCCCCTACATGCTATCTGATCATAGTGTAATGAAACTGGAAATTAATGGCAAAATAAACTGCAAAAATTCCACAAACACATGGAAATAAAATAATAGCCACCTGAACAATCAATGGGCTACAGGTGAAATTAAAGAAGAAATTAGACAATATCTACAACTAAACAAAAAAGCAGATACAACATATCAGAGCAAATGGGATGCAATAAAAACATTCCTAAGAGGGAAGTTTGTAGCAAGAATTGTCACATCAGGAAGACAGAAAGAAAACAAATGAACAACCTAATAAATGCATCTCAATCTTCTAGAAAAAGAAGAACAAGACAAGCTCAAAGCCCATATAAAGAAAACAAAGATCAGATCATAAATCAATGCAATGGAGACTAAGCAAACAGTACCAAGAATTAATGAACTGAAAAGTTGGTTCTTCGAAGGAATAAATAAAATTGGTAAGTCCTTAGTAAACCTTATGAAAAAAAAAGGAAAGAAAATATTCAAACTCATGCCTTGAGGAATGAAAAAGATGAAATCACTACAGATCCTGTGGCAATTCAAAATATCATCAATGCCCACTTTGAAAACTTTTATTTTCATAGGCTGGAAAACTCACAAGTGTACAGATCCCTAGATGCACATGAATTACCAAGGCTGGATCAAGAAGACATAAGCATTCTGAATAATCCAATATCAGTCAATGAGATTGAAAATGTAATTAAAAACTTACGGACGTCCTAGTGGATTCACTTTTAAATTCTATAATGAATTAAGAGAAGATTTAATGCCAATATTTCTCAAACTCTTTAATGAACTTGAAAGGGAAGAAATACTCTCTAACTCATTCATGGAAACAAGTATTAACCTGATACTAAAACTAGAGGAAAACTAACCAAAAAAGAGAACTGTGTGCCAGCCGTCCTAATGAGCTAGGCTGATAGATGCAAAAATCCTCAGTAGAATACTATCAAACAGAATGCAGCAAATCATCAAGAAGATTATGCATAATGACCAAGTGGGATTCATCTCAGGAATGCAGGGATAGTTTAATACATGCAAAACCATAAATGGAATATACCACATCAACAGAGCCAAAAACAAAGCTCACATGATCATCTCAATAGAGGCAGAAAAAGCCTTTGATAAAGTCTAACACTTACTCATGCTAAAAACACTACAGAAAATCAGAATAAATGGTCATTTCCTCAATCTGATAAAAGCCATGTATAACAAACCAACCACCAACATTATACAAAATGGGCAAAAACTATATAATATATGATATATATTATATTATATATTCTAAATATATAGTAGTTAAGATAGCTATACTACTAATTTCCATTAGTTCAGTGAAAAGAAATGTTTGTACTTACGTCATTTGGTCAGTTTTTCCTACCTGTATCTTGTACTCTGAGCAAGTACTTTGAAGATAACAATGAACAATGTACTAACCATTGCTACTCTCCTTCTGTCCTGGTTTGCAATTTTGTATCACTGTTTTGTCAAATTAGACTAAGAAATTAAAATAAAAAAGAAAATATAGCAGCCTCTACTGTATGCTTCATTGATACAAAATTTAATAAAGCAAGTGTTAACACTTTCATGATAACCAGAATAAGTCTCATAAAATCTATGAAATGAAATTGTGAGCTTTGATATATTTTTAAAAAAATTCTTCATTTCTCAATAAAGCCACCTATTTACTTTTCCAGTAATATAATGTTTTGGACTTCCTCACATAACACAGGGCAATAAAAATACTGACACAGACAACACAGAATAAAATTAATGGCCTGACAAGGTAGGCTGAACATCCACAAGAACATAGAAATACAATGAGAATTCATAATTTACAATGTGAAAAAATATATAAGAAATAGTGAGTTTTTCTTCTTTTGACCATATTTGCCTAAGAAAGACATTCCTTACAAACTTCCCTGATTATTTAAAACAATTTCAATTATTGCTTTTATTTCTTCTTTTTATGTCCTTTTACTTTTCCACTCTTCTGTTTTCCATTTTCATCCTTTTTTTCTTGGCAATTATAAAATTAGACTAAGGAATTATTATTGGAGCTATGAGAAAAGACAGAGAGTTGGGGAAAATTTCTCTAAAGTTAGTAAATATACAAAGAAAGACCATAAGAACACTTGTTACAATCTATGTAAAGATCACAGCTGTGATTTAAGAAAAAAAGTTATAGAGATTCTTATTTATCTTTGTATCCCAAGATTTTATCATAATACCAAGGAAAACTTAATTTCCAATTTATTTAGCTAATGTCTGTAATGCCTATCTAAGCAGGAGATACTGAAGCCTTTGGAGTGGTATGGGGTTCACATGGCAAGGACAAGCACACAAACAACTGATAGGACACAACTTACACCATAGTGACAAAGTCTCCCATATTGTATTAAAAGGCTTATATAATTTCAGGGTAATTTATTTACTTTTTTTCTGTTAGCCCAGAAGGATTATAGTATCTCTTTTATTTGGAATTTAATTTAATTTGACATTTTTGTTATTACACAAATAATGTTGCAAGAAATTGAAACAAAAAGAAAACATGACCCTCAGTCCCTAGCAATTAAATATATCAAATTAAACTCCAACAGATGCGGTGTTTTTCTCCTTATCTCTGCCTGCAACACACATGTGCCTACATACAAACTGAATATCTGGGAAGCAATGATACATATATGTAAGCATTTTAATCCTTCAATGTGATATTACATCATAGCTTTTATATAAAATTTTCAGTTATCTTTTTAATAACTCCATTAAAAATTCCACTGGTTTGAAAATGGTAACCTGAGCATCTATCCACATTCCTAAAATGTTAAAATAACAACATTTAATAAAAAGATTTAAAAGAATGCATATTCATTAATTCATTTGTCCACCTATTCATTCAATAAATATGTATGAAGTGCAAAGTATGTATCAGGCATTTTTATAAGTTTTTGATACTTAGTGAGAAGAAGAGTTTATCACTGTTCTCATAGTGATTACAATCTAATGAGATGGAAGACATTCCTTTTTTTTTTTTTTTTTTCAGAACCCAGGGTTGAACTCAGACCCTTGCACTTGCCGGGCAAGCACTTATTCTACTGAGCCATCTCCCCAGCCCCTAGACATTCTTTCTAGGGAACTTGAGATAGGTTCCATTCCAGACCTGACAGGCATAAAGTTCAGGAGAAGATTGTGATGCGTGGTTTAGGATGATCAAGTGAGTGGGTTTCTATAAATAAAAGATTTTGATTGTGGATTTTTCAATCACCCACAAGGGTCCAGAGTAACATTTGTTTCCATCTTAATTAAATCCTGGAAAAGTGAGTTCCAAACAGTGTTAGATTGTCATCACATGGTCCTTACTGGGAGGTTTGGGTTAGAAACCAAAGACCAGAGCTAGCCATAACTCTAAACTCACACAATAGCTCAAAGGATGGATGAAATGGGGGTGGGAGCAGAAAGACAGCTCCAGGATGGCCCAGAAATGAAATAAAGAAATCACTCTTTCCTCAGGCTACACTTTCCCTTACAAGGGCAACATTGAGAGTGCTGAAGCCCCCTGCCCATTTCCTGCCCACACACCGTAAGCCAAGCCTGACTGTCAGAAGCCAGATTATCTGGGGGCCTCACCTGGCAAGGAGAGCTCCCGTTATCAAGCACAAAAATGACAACAAAAATCCTGTTATCAACTGATGCTAATTGTATGGTTCTCATTTATCCATTGATTCATATTAATAGTTATCTAAACAACAGCATAAAAGGTTATCAAAACTAAACAAATAGAACCCTAGGGAACTAATCTAAATAAAAGAAGAAAATCTAGAAAAATATATAATTGGTATCCTGGGGGATACTCAGAAAGATAATGGATCCCTGAACACAATTAGATCACTCCAAAGAGGAAGCAATCAGTAAACCAGACAGATTATTCAGATGTAAATAAGAAATCTAAAGTGCAAGAAATAAAAATCAATAGAAGAATTCAGCAATGAAAATCAATTTGGGTGATCTGGATAAGAGAAATCTCCCAGAACTAAAAATGAAGGTGCTAAAAATCACTAGACAGTTCTTTCACCAAGGGCTATCCAGAACAGACCCAAAATATTCCATTAGAATTCTTGAGGGAGAAACGGTAAATACAATTACATAAGAAATTTTAACTGAGCTAAAGGCATAATTGATTATGTGGATAGAAATTATAGATGCACTTTCATGAAATTTCCAACATTAGGAATGAAAAATCCCAAGAAGTGCTAGAGAGAAAAGATAGATTATCTACCCAGCCTCCAAATCACATTGACATCACCCTTTTCTTTTTTACATTACGCTTTTTAATCAGGAGTGAAAACTAACAGGCAACATTAAACTTCCATTAGGCAAGCAAAACTTTTGAAGAGCTCACAGAGCCTTTTTTGAAAGAAAGAAAAATAGAAAAGAAATTATTTGAGGATGCATTCCAACAAAACAGGCATCATAAAAAGTACAAGATAAAATTGAATCACAATTATAATAACAGAAGGCGATGCAAAAAAAAAAGATGCACATTTGGGATATCTAATGAACAATGGGTGAAACAAGTGAGACTACAAAATGTCTTTAGTAAGTAAGTCAATCCTACTGGAAATTGTATAATTCTGAAATTAAAACTTCTCTCTATTATGTGAAAAACATTTGTCTTGCCATCTCTCAATGAGGGAAAAAAGGCACTTAGTAACTTTAAGCATAAACAGACGTAGTGAAAGCTATAATCCAAATAATGAGCACATTTAAGGAAATAGAACCAGGCAAATAGACCCCTTCACTCTTGATAGTTAGAGTGACATTCTCTGTAAGTGATAAAAATTAAATGACCTCTATCAACATGCACATCTCTGATTGCAATCGGTTCTGACAAAAATAATAGTTACATTACACTGATATTCCATTTGTGCTTATTTACATCCAATTGATAGCATCAGCTTATAGACACAGCAGAGAAGATAATCATAATTACAGAAAATACAAGAATAAAAATATTGTTAATTGATGGAGAAGGGAAAATTATTTGAAAAGTAAGTTTGCTAATTTTCTCATTCATCTAGTTACAGGTCAATAGATATTTCCTAAATTAATGGATAAATAGAAGCCAATAGTAGACTGGTATAATATTTAGCTATAAATATAACTTCAAGAAGTAGTAATACACAGTTCCACGGATAACCTACTACAACTACTGGACTATATTGGATTATTTTGCTGAATT
>NDGM010946484.1:0-16111 GCA_002564305.1 Octomys mimax | reverse complement strand
GGCCGTGTCCAAGCCCGCCATCTGCCAGCCCAGCTCCCATCTCCCCGACTGAGCGCGTGTGGTGCCCGCACTCTGAGTGGCGTTGGCATCGCGCCCCTCCCATCACGAGGCGTCCCTGTGCTCTGGTGCCCCCAGCCTAGTTCTCCCAGCGTCTCTTGGCCGGGAGGGTGTTCTGCTCCTCCGGTAGGCTCAGCCTTAGTCCATATTTCTCTGTATTATTTCTCCACTCTGCCCTTTAGCTGCTGTCTCCACTCAGGAGAAATTTATAGTTCTAAGTGCCAAGCCAACTCATCACTCCATTTAATGCCCTCATTCTCGAGTGCCTACTGGCGACCTCAACGTGGGTCCCAGGGTGGCTGAGTGTGGCCTTCCTTAGTGCCTGCGGGCCCCTGGAGTCTGGCCTTCCCAGCTTCCCGCATTCTCCTTTTCTTTCCACATCTGCATCCCTGGCCACCCTGCTCCTGAGGACACAGCCTCCTAGCTGGCTCCCTCACAGCTGGCCCTCCCTGTGCCCCCAGGCTGCCTTGCGCATAGCTGTTTTGTGTGTGCCCTGTGTCACTCCAGCCATGCTCTGCGTCCTCTGTGGAACAGTGGGACCTGCCACAATGCCCATGTGTGTCCGCCCACACTGCTGATGGTCTGCAGGGACCTTTTCCAATGGTCGGCTCTCCTCTTTTCTTCCACCCTCCATGCACTCAGCTCAGTGAGCCCAGTTGCTGTTTCCCTTTTCCCACGGCTCCTCTAGCTCCATTCCTGTCCAGATGTTTCGTCCAAATCCAGCATTCAAGGACACTTCTAGGTCTCTGGTCTCCTTTCAGAGTCTGCCTCAGGGATGCCGGCACCTACAGTTGGTTCACCTCTAAGCATGCTAGCATGAGTTACTTGACATAATATTTTCATCACATTTTTCCTGCTGAATTATACACAGTCAGAGGGCAAGAGGCAGTGTTTCCTCCTTTCTGCCTCTTTCCCAAAGCATCTACTCCAGGCACCTCACAGTAGTGACCTCTGTTGAGCCCTTATTGAAGTCTTTCATGCTAAAAATATGGTCTAAAATATGTTGGCCATATTCTAAGGCTGAAGACACAGTTTATTGGGATTTAGTTCCTGATTCCCATTCTTAGTTGAGTGTGATCATAAGCAAGACATTGACTCTTCTGAGACTGAGATTTTGGGTGGACTTAATTTATTTCCGTAAAGGTTACTTGTTGGGGTAGCTGTACACAGCTATAAAAGTGATTTCTCCATTCTGCAGAAGAAGAAAGGGCCACAAGGAAGGCTTGTGTGGGCATGTTCTGGACGTCCTTAGGGTACAGCAGCATGGCTTGCACCCCAGAACTTCTAGCCTCCCCTTGCTCGACAGCGGGAGGATATCTTACGGGCTATCACAGGGTGGCATAGCTCAAGGTCATGGCTTGGACTTCGTAGAAGGACATTCCTGGACTTGTAGAAGGACGTTTGTAAACCGAGTATCACTTCTCTACTATCTAATTCATTGCAAAACTGTTCTGAGTTTTGATTTCTTTACCTGGCAAGTGGTATAGTATCTCTCTTAAAGGACTTTGTGAAGATGAAGGGTGTCTTTATTAGAGGTCTACCATGTGGTGGTCCTCCTTCAATAAGAAAGCTTCTTGATGGTATGATTATGGGTGAAGACATTGCTGACTTTTACCCTGGCCTTAGAGTGCTGTGAGAGCCAATTGTCTTAGGTGCAGCTGTCTTTACAAATTTACTATCCTGTCATGGAAGAATTACTTCATGAACAAAGTCAACTGGTAGTTTTTAACCACTTTTTGTTTTCTTTTGTTTTCAAATGGCCATACACTTTTCTACCTATCTTGTACCAGATCATGCCCCAAGATCCAAAATGTATGCTTGATTTTGGAAGGCCAGGACAAATATAAATAGGCATAATGAGAAAAATGGGTCCCAGAAAGACAGCCATGTGCAGGACTCTGTCTGCCAGCCCTTCACCTGGAGCTGCGCAGGACTCTCCCCTGCCCCCACTCACAGGTCCGCTCTGAACAACTTAGGTATCTGTGTAAGTAAACTCTGCTCGCTGCCATCAAAGGCTTAGAGATTGCCTATGTTTTTCAATGATGAGATATACTGAAAATCACAGACATCATGGAGCTATAGCTGACAAAAACACCCTAGTATCGTGTTATTCAAATACCTTTAAAGTCATTGTTACTATAACCCATGATAAACATTGCAGGAGATTAGATTATGGGCAACCTATCTGGGTGACATTTTAGGCAGTAGACTCAAAAACTTTCCTCCTCCTAGAAAGGACATAGACCCAAATGTTAGCCCTGAGTGCTGGCACTGGGGCTATCTATGCTTATTTTCTATGATAAATACATATTGCTTCTGTGATTTTTAAAAAATCTCCCTTCTTTCCTCATGCCCTTAGATTTCAGAAATAGTCTTTGAAATTTTGGCCACTACCTACTCTTTTGTGTGTTTTTGTCTTTTCCTTTTTTAGAAGCCAATGTGACTTTTAGCGCTGAGGAACAAGGGAAGGAGGGAAACCTTGTTAGCTGTGAGAGCTGCTGAGTCAGGGTGAAGAGGGACTCACGCAGTCTGTTCCGGCAGGGTCTCCCAGGTGACCTTGGCTGGACAAGTGCCTTCTGCTCTACTTGCCTCAGTTCTTTTGTCCCTTAGAATGAGCAGTCTGGTCCTGTGGATGCACGTTCCCTCCGAGTTCTTAAGCTCAGTCTTGCTAAGTGACTTGAGCTCCATCATGTTCTATGGGTAGAGAAGGAGAGAAAGCAGCTCGGATCAGAAAGGAGCTTATGTGGTAACCACAATCAAAGCTGTAGCACGTACTCCAACTGCACACTAGCTGGACAACACTGGAGTGACAGCCAAAGCCATTGGGTCTGAGTCATGTCTGACCCCCGAGACAGAATTATTCAGATCAGTGAAGGATAGAATAGTAGCTTCCTAAGGAGGCTGCAAAATGCTGTCCCTGGGTCAGGGTCTATGGTGTGAGCTCTGACAGATATGAAGGACAAGTTGCCGATGCTATGGACGTGGTCATGGTGCCCCATGGCTGCTGATCGAGTCAGACGATCATTTTCCAAGTGCTCCCCCCAGTGATTGCGATGGAAACCCATGGCCGGGTGGCTGTGCAAGGCAGGCCCCATGGCCCTAGGCAAGTGCCATCAATGAATGGACAGTTCTCATTTCTCTGAATGAGTCTTAGCCACCTCTACATTTGCAGACATGTGGGATAGGAGGTGGGGAGACCTAAGAATCAGGGGCTATGAGAACAAAGTAGGAGTTGGCCACTATCTCCCCTCTGCCTGCTGAGTCCTCCCGGCCTTTGTCATTACCACCACACCTTCATCTTCTCTGCATTACTTCACCCCCACGGCACCCCACAAGGAGTAGCTCTAAGCTCAGACCCAATGGGGCAAAGAAGAGAGGCAAGGCCAACCTAAACCACCTGATCAGAAGGCGCCTTTGTCCCTGGTTTGTGAGGGGGCATGCCTGAGGACAGTGTGCTCCTCGAAGAGACCAAAGCCCATCCACCAGCCTGCTTCCCAGGATCAGCGGCAGAGACTGCTCCTTTACGATGCTGTTCTATTTTTACCTCTGCTGCCCTGAGATATTTTGAGTTGGTCTTTCTGTTGCTACCGATATAAAAGTTGTATCACCAGCAAGAAATGAAAGGTGAAAAAGAACCAGGGGGCTGGAGTGCTCCGTCTGTAAGTGACAATAAAGCTGCCTTTCAGCTCAGCATTGCTGGGTTCATCTTGAGTCCAGAGGTGAGCTCTGTGCCCGTGTGGAAGCTCTCCATGTGCCACACGTGGGAGGGCATGTGGCGCCTTAGTGCATGGTGTGCCAGCTCTCTGTTCAGGCCTGGGTGTGAGCCCAGGAACCTCTGCCCTCAGCAACATCTCCAGCTCTCCTATTTTTTTTTTTTTTTTTTTTGTCATTTAAAAAATTTTTGAGACAAGATGTCACTTACTTACTAAGTTGTCCAGGCTGCACTGGAACCATTGATCCTCTACCTCAGCCTCCCGCAGTGCTAGGATGAGAGGTGTCAGTATGCCAGACAACAGGGCACCTATGGATGGGGCCAGCTGCTGAAGCTGCTCAGCTGGGCCCAGGGCAGCAGGCCTAAGTGTGCTTTGCAGGCCCTCACTGGTTATCCCCTTAGGCAAGGGCGTGCCTCAGCATCCCTGGGTATGAGGGGATGATGACAAGGCTGCCTTGGTGGCTGCAGAAAGGATTCCAGAACTTTAAACATGTGCAGTCTTTAGTGTTAGAGAACTCGGCAGAGACTCAAAGACAGCATCCTCAGCATGGCCACCAGTCAGTTGCGCTGTCCTCACTCTCAGCCTTATCAGCCATTTTATGTGCGAAGCCCCCTCACCCCACTGCCACACCCTTTTCTGTCCCAGGTCCTTCATCTGCCTCTCCAGGACCACCCAGAGGTCCCCAGTGGCTCCCTTCCAGGGTGGTGCCACATGTGGCCGTGTCAACAGGGCTTCTGGCTGGCTCTCTTGGATGTCAAGGCTCAAGAGGCAACCAGAGAGGAAGAGAACGAGCACAGAGCATTTGTCCTCGGGTTTGCTCCCACAGGCCCCCAGCCCCAGGGGGCTCCTGGCTGCACCAAGACAGCGCCTCTTTCTGCCTCTTGCGGGTCTCACATTTTAGCCAACCTGAGAAACTAGGCAGTGGCTCAAAAATGCAGATTTACAGCTCCCCGAGTCCAAGCCCTGCGGGTTTGGTGGCGGGCTAGAAATGTGTGCAATTAGATCGCCTCCAGCAGGTCCCGGCAGCCATCTGTCTTAGGGATTCTCTCCATTGCTGGGACAAAGCGCCCGACACCTGCAGCCTAGACAAGGAGAGGCTCATTTGGCTCCTGTTTTATGAGGCTCAGTCCTCGTGTGGGCAGCTCCATGGCAGCAAGGCATGTGGAGGGACCTGGGCCAAGGAAAGGTGCTTACTACATGGAGACAGGAAGTAGCGGGAGTCAAGGGAGGTGCCAGGAAGTGAGGTAGCCCTTCCAGGTCACGCCCCAGTGGCCCAGCTCTAGCTGGACCCGCCTCCGATCCCTGACCCAGTCACCTTGCAAGCTTCAGTAGCCATCCTGGAACTTGACCTTGACACACTGACCTTCCAGGGCTTGGAGACGTGGCTTTTATCTGTCCTAGCACACAGTTCAGGCGGGCTTTGAATTTTGTTTAATTTTTTTTTCCAGATTTTGTCTTCTCCAGAACCCTTTAATGCATTGAATTTCTGATGCATGCTAAATATTCTCATGCATCTTCTGTTATGGTTGAAAGTCACATGCCTGTGTGTGCCAGTACGATTCGTGTCTTCCAGGCCACCAAAGCAAGGGCCACGAGCCCTACACAGCCACCCAGAGCTGGTAGCTGTCTGGGTTAACCTGCTCTGCAGTTCCTGGGATTCTATACCTTCAGTCTCTTTCTGACACACTACTCACTACCATGCTTTCCAGAACTTCAGCGATCTTCTTAGAGTGGGTTTAAGGAGGAAAGACGGTTTTAAATTAAAAAAAAAAAAAAAAAATTTGAAGTTAAATGAAGTTTAGGGGAAGGGAATAACTGATGGTTTAACTGGCACATGTGACAAACTAAACCCAAGGCCTGGGCTACTGCTGCAGCCAGCGTCCCCGTGCCGACCTCTCAGCCAGGTCTCCTGTCCTCCTCCTCCCATGGCTGAGTTCTTCCTCTCTTTCTCTTCTGCTTTTTCTCCACTAGCCCCTTTCAGGATGCAAACCGAAATGAAATTTTTAAACAAGAAAATGTTTGAAATTAGCATAGCCACTGCAATTGAAGACCAAAAATAAACTTCTCAAGTAGTAAGGGTTTTGTTTTGCTTGGTGATTCATTGAAATTGTAGTACTTCCTGAAGAGAATTTTATGACAACCACTGTGTTATGGCCTGAGAGTTTTCATACTCTAGACACTTTTAATTAAAAATTACAGGGAAGCTCATTCAGCACATTAGGAAGGAACCCAGAATGAAGAACAGAGAAACACGCGCTTGCTTCATTTGCTCGTGTGCACATCTGTGTGGATGCCGCCGTGCACGTGCCCTTCTTCACTGCCACTAGCCCAGTGTTTAAGCCAGTATTTTAGTCTGTATCATGATAAGACCCCATCAGGAAAAAAAATGCATTTCCTGTGGACATTGATGCTCTTACGGGATGTGTGAATTTAATCTAGAAAACGTGTATTACATGCTTGTTCCATACACTACTGAAAGTATGCCATCTTAGGGATAGCATTCAAATAATGCAGTAATTTATTTGTCCAAGGTACTTGTAAACTATATTGCTATTTAATTTGTACTGTGGAGGGGGCACTTGGGCTCTAGAATGAAGTCTGTAGACCTAGGAACTGTGGGGAGAGTACTCCCTGGCCAGGCACCAGTACAGCAGGCCCTTGAGGGGACCTATGGTGCCCCAGCTCCAGCCTCTCTGTGTGTAAGCAAAGGGGGCCATTGCATAGCCTAACACCTGGCCTCGAGCAGTATTGAGAGGGCTGATAAAGCAGTGTCTTCAGCCCTTGGCAGAGTATGGGGCTGACTAGTGTTATGGTTAAAAACTACTACTAGGCAGTTACTGAAGCACTTGAGACAGACAAGGGGGCTCCATAGATGCAGGAAACCGATCCTTAGGTCCTGGATGCCGCACTGAAGAGTTGGACAGCTCCACATTCTGTACTTCCTGTCTGGAGCCAGGGGGCCAAGGAAGGCAGAATGTGTACCTGCCTCAAATAATATTTTCCCTCACATGTGGAAAGATCTTTCGAAGTGTGCTCATGTTGAAGCCTTTACAGAGACCACAACTTTTAAAGGGCTCGATCGTGTAGGTCTAAGATCAATCTTCCTTCTTTCCAAAGTATTTGTGATCGCCGTTGTTGTTTTCCTGTGTTGTAGTCTGAAGCTAGCAAGTGCTAGCAGGGGCAGGGAGCATATGGTGAAACCAAGTGGGCCTGGTGGATTATTTGCAGCTGCTGCATTGTGGATGTGCTGGGCTGGGTATTTGTAACACAAAGGAAACTGTAGGTCGTTTGTTCACTCAATGTGTTTCCTTGACATCTCGTAAGGTTCTCTTTGGTCATTGGATTTCTCTTAATGAAGCTTGTTGCTTTAAAAATTGTACTGGAGTGTGGTAGACAAGGAGAGTCTGCATTTATTGTATAAATTAGAAATTAGGCAACACTCATTTTCCTCCGAGCTCACCCTGGAAGAGCTAGAAGATGCTCAGAAAAGTGAGAGGCCGGGTATTCATAGTGGAGAAAGTAGACAGGATGACAGATCTCACTTCTCACTCCGTCATTTAAGAAGAAGCTGTTATATTCCTGTCATAGTCACATTAGGAGGTGAATGTCCCTGTGCGGCTCCTCGTGTCTCTTCTCCTTGTTTTGTGTTGCACTGCTCGGATATTCTTAGAACTGGAATATTTTCATCTCCTCTCATCACCTGAATGTCTAGGCTAGTGATTATCAAATTGAGTTCAATTGGTACCTTTTAAAAGTATCAGTTTTCACTGCTAAAAAATCCAAAGTTCAGAAAAATCCATATATCCATGGCCGCTGTCTTCTTATCCTTCTGGAGTCTGCCCTTACCCTCTTGGAGAAGCTTCTGACTACATGCTGATCGCCTTTGGTTTCCTCTCAGATCCCTGGCCATAGCTACAAGCTAACTGCCACTCCTTAGAAGACAGGTGTGGTATGGTTTATATGCCCTGGCTCTGGTATTAAACAAGTTTAGATATCTCCATAGGTTATGAGAATAAAATGGTTCATACAAAAATAAACATTCATTCATCCGTCCATCTGTCCACCTCTCCTTCCTTTCATCCATTTCCCTTCCTTCATCCACCTATCCTTCCTTCCATCTACCCATCCACCCATCCATCCACCCTCCCACCCACCCACCCATCACCTACTCATCCACCCACCCATCCATCCACCCACCCACCCACCCTTCACCCACTCATCCACCCATCCATCCACCCACCCCCACCTATCCTTCCTTCTTTCCTTCCTTCCTTTCATTCATCATCCCTCCATACTTTCTTAGATCCATCCATCCATCCTTTCTTCCTTTCATTCCTTGTCATCCCTCCATCCTTCCTTACATCCACCCATCTACCCATCCACTCACCCACCCATCCTTTCTTCCATTCTTCTATATCCATCCACCTATCCTTCCTTCCTTTCATTTATTATCATCCCTCTGTCCTTTCTTAGATTCACCCATCCTTCCATTCTTTCTTCCTTCCTTTCATTCCTTATCCCTCCATCCTTTCTTACATTTACCCACCCTCCCACCCACCCATCCATCCACCTATCCACGCATCCATCCTTTCTCCCTTCTGCTCTTCCATATCTATCCACCCAGCACCCATCCATCCAAGCAGCATCCGTTGCACATCATCCGTGACCTCTGTAGCGGCTGGGAGGCAATGGTGAACACGAGAGCCTGGTCCACTCCCTTTGTGGACCCTAGGTTGCTCTGGAAATCCATTAGAGTATCTTGGTCCCCTTGGTGGTAGAGCAGGGGCTGTGTCCCTTAAGAAGAGGCACTTGCTCTGAGTGTGGAGGCTCAGAAAGAGTTGAGGGAGGAAAGAGATGAGGGGTGATGCTCAGGGCTGGGAAAACTACACACAAATGCTTGGGGACAAGGTTACTCATAACTTCTCAAGAGCTGAGAGTTATTGCAAAAGGCTGAATGTAATAGGGGTGCTTGCGTAGGGGAGAAGGATCCTATTCTCTTGAGCCAGTGACCAAGTTAGGAAAACCCTGCCCAGTGGCAGTTACGTTAGGGAGCTGATGTCTGTCCCCCTGGTCTGCGCCCAGCAGAGGCTGTTTTCTGGCTGACAGGTGTGTGCTCAGTACCACACCAGCAGCCTCCTACGTGCATTTCTGCCTTCTGGGGCCTTGGGCTGTATCGGTTCCAGGGCAGCAGCCCAGGCTCCACAGCGAGACCTTGTCCTAAAACAAGCAAACAGCAAGAAAAATGCTGCCTTCTCTGCTGGGGCACTCTTACTTGCTTTGTCTGAAAATGAGATTCCTATTTTCTTCTTATGGATTATTTGGCCAATTCAGTGGGAAATGTTGATATACAGAGAGTGCTTAGGAACAGTCTCGTGACAGAAAAGGTACTAAAACCTGATTGTCATGATTTAGGATAATAATAGTAATAATCTGCAATAAACTGGACAAGGTGGCACACGTCTGTAATCCCAACACTGGGGAGGCTGAGGCAGGAGTGTGGAAAGTGCCCTTGCAGCATGGGCTCGGTCATGAGCTCAGGCTCAGGGTGGACTGCATAGCAAGGCCATTTCTCAAAACATAAAATGAAGCGGGGAAAGAGATGCTAGTAGCAGCTGTACCTGGTAGCGCAGCGAGCCCTCTGGGGTCCATGAACCCTGAAGCCCGGGGCTTTCCAAGCCCCGTCCTTCTGAGCTCTGTAAATGCGTTTTTGTTCCCAGTTTAGCCTTTTATCAGGTGGATCCCCAAGCGCGCTGATTAGGCGGGCGTTATGGCGCCACCCTGAAAGAAAAAATGGACTTTGTTAGCACTGAGAAAATATTTGTAAAATAGTACAGTCAATAAATAAATATACTGTACAGTTCAAGTCACTTAAAAAAATACTGAGGGGTTAAAAAAAGAAGAAGAAGAACAAGAAGAAGGAATTCTGGACGCACAGTGTTAGCTGGGCTTGGTTTAGTGTTTGGACAAAGAAATCCAGGTCTGAACTGAGCGAAGAGATAAGCACCTCCACTCGCACTAGATGAAGAGACCTGCGTTGGCGAGAACACAGCCGGCGGGGGCGCTCCCGCAGAGCGAGCCCACATTTAGATTTCAGATTAACTGCAGGCCAGGCAGCGGCTGCTTGTTTTATGAAACAATCGCTAATGACATTAAACAGACGGAGCCCCTTCCAGCGCGATTGCTCACTCGCGATAACCTCCGGAGAAGCCCACCGGAGACTGAAGGAGAAAACTCCTAAGGGCTTTGATCCGGGCTCTTGGGAGACCCTGGTGCAGGTGACAGGAGTGGAAGCGAGGGGGTCCAGGTCCCAGCACTCGCAGGCCGGGGAGAGACGCTGCGGCTGTCGGGGGGCCTGGAACTCATCCGGAGCCCACTATTCGCTGCTGTTGTGTTGCGGTGGAGGGACGCAGTGACCCCACTTGCAGGACAAGTCATCCGAGGAGGATTCTCTTTCTTCTTCTGTTGGTCAACGCTGTTCATTTGTTCATCCTGCCTCCCCTCCAAGTCCCGGCTGCCTAAAGCGCCACATTAGCTATATTAAATAAGAGTGCTGTCTATTCATTCAGGTAGATGTTTACTTTTCAAAGTTTTTGGGGGCTGATTTGATTTGGGCCCCATCATTGAAAATTAAGAAAGCAGAACTGTGTACCAAACTGTGTACAGCGATCTGCAGCTGGCGGGCTCCTCTGCGAATTCAGCTCAGGATTTAGACAGGCCCGTATCTCTTTAGACCAAAGGTATTTGCTTTTACCTGAGATGGAAGTGTGGTGAGGTTCTGTATTTACTAATTCATGCTCTTGCCTTTGCATTTTTATTGAACTTTAATATTTCGGCTGGAAACAACACCATTTGCACTGGCATTAAGAGTGCATGCGGGCAACATTTCAATCAAGCCTCTTATTTTCATTATTTCAGTCTGGCTAAAAATTGAAATGGTGTTTATTTAAAAAAAAAAAATTGCCAAAGGCCATGTTGTAGCATTAAGCTTTTGTTTTATACACAAAGAAATATATTAATGAAAAGTGTTTTAAGTGCTTATTATAGAGATGGTTTGTTTTGAAACATGGGCTTTTCCCTGGCAGTTTTACACTTCATTGTGTGCCGTGAAAGACAGTGTAAGTAGTGGTTGTCAGTCTCCATCAGAAGGAGAGTGCCGCTGGCGAATGGAACCATTTAGAATGTCACTCAAGCAGGACTAATCTAGAGTAGGTATCTTATAAATAACCAGTCACGAAAAAACAAATCATTCCTCTCCCCACCCGAGCACAGAGAATCACTGCTTCGGAAGGGGAAATCTTTATAATAAAGATTTACAGTTTGAATTAGCAAATTGTTTGGAGCAAAGTCTTGCACAAAAATGGCAATGACAACCTTTAAGCAGGAATTTGGGGACCTGCAGAATTGCGGGGTGGGGCAGGAGTTCAGCAGGATACCCCAATACCTGCGTGTTTCAGAGGGGAAGGTGGGGACCCCGGAAATCCACCAGTGACAACAGTGGGCTCCTGATCACACCTTGCAACCTGTACTCTCATGGGTGATGCACCTCCCAAGCCACCAAATCTCTCTCTTTTTTTTTTTAATTAACAAAGATGAGCTTTTGTGGCATAGAAAATCTTGTGAGGCAGGCAAAGTGAGGCGGGGTTGTAATGGGAGGAACCAGCACTACTTGTTTCTTAGCTTTATGTTATTTCCGTTAGCATTTCCCTTTTTCATTTCTTGAAATGACTACTGGCTTCTTTGGATGTCTTCAAGTTCTCGAGCTTTGGCAATCTTGCCTGCCAATAGTGCCCCTACCCTGTCATCTTGGAAGCTGCAAGTTGGAGCTTTTCCTGAGGCCCAAGGGGTCCAGGGTGCTGTACCCAGTCTCTTGCTGAGAGCTGTACCCTGTCCAGGGGAGAGAAAGAAGCCGATCCTTCTGATTTCTGATCCATGCAAAGTCTTGGGGAAGGTTGCTGCTGCCTGCAGGGTGTGGTTGTGTGCAGAAATGCCTTGCTAGTTAAAATCACAATTCCACTATCCAGAATTGTCCACCCAATCTGACCAAAGAGCAGCATTTTGGGGGGTTCTGGCCCTGCCCATCTAACCTATCGTTCAGACACCCCAGGCCCTTGAGAGAAGAGGAAACACCCAAATATTCATATCCGATTCCCCCCACCAGTAGTTCAGTTAGGGTGGGAGGAGCGTGGCTTTGTGAAAGGGCTCAGCTTTCTGTCCCTTCATGCATTTCCATGCATGTCAGTGGGTTATAGCCACCTTGTTTTTCAGATGAGAAACTTAAAGCACAAGGGTTTTTTTGGATCTGGCAGCAGGAAGCTAGGTTTAGCTGGGTACCTCAGGGTGTTCGGAATACATGTGGCTCCAGGACAGGAACGTTGTGGGTCTGGGGCTGAGTTAGCTTTCTTGATAAGCCAGGCTGCTAGGAAGGACCTTGGTGACCAACGTAAAACACGGTGTGGAGGAAGCACGCCCGGGGCAGCCCTGAGGTGGTGTTTTCTAACACAGAGCCCAGTCTATACGTTTATACCGTACTTTTGTGTCAATTAAAAGTAAAGCTATTCCTTTTAGAACAGAACTTACATGAACTTTTTAAAATGAAACATATACACACACATATATATATATATATATATAAATATATATATATATGCACACACACAAGATAGTTAGAATGGATATGCAGATGCTTTCTTTTAGTTGATTGAGAAGAAAGTTTGTACTAATACTGTTTAGACAAGATATCACGCCTGCATCCTGTCCTCTGAATAACTACTACAAAGACAGCAATATGCAGTGCATTAATTATTGTAACTGTCCTACTAACTGATTTTGAAACTTTTATTGCTAGTTTATCTTTTTTTTCTCTTTAACATGAATTAAAAAATTTTAAAAACCAAAACAGAGTATAGCCATGACAGAATTCTACCACTGCTAGAACTAATTTGTTGAAGTCTTCTACTGATTTTTTCTAGTAATTCTCCTAATGTTTTTGGGGAGGGCAGCAACAATAGCGCAGACTTTGTAAACACCCTTTGATGGATTTCTTTTGCCACCATGTCTCATAAATACTCACCTGTGACAATGCAAGGGTGTGCTATCACAGATGGTGGATCTCTGAACATTAACTGAAAGTATCTGAGAGAATCATCGTGTCCTGACTGTGCAGTAAGCATATCTGGAAGCCCAGCTGTACAGCTTTAAGTTCTGGGTTTTTTAAATATATATTTGGTACAAGTCTCGCTATGCAGTTCAGACTCATAGGGATCCTCCTATTTTCAACCTCCCCAGTGCTGGGCTTACAGGCGTGTACCACCGCACCCGGTCTCGGGGGCTGGCTCAGCGCGCCTGGGGGCGGGGCCGGTGCAGCACGTGGTGCCGGCAGTCAAACCCCCATCTCTGCACTTGCCTAAGCAGGCATTCAGTCCACTTAATATACTGCTGCAAATAAGCTTCTGTGTAAGTGGGAACTTAGCACTATCACTGTGTGCATGTGTGCAAGCATGTGTGCTCATTTGTATGCATGTGTACATGTGTGTGTGCATGTTTCTATGAGTGTGTGCATGTGTGCATGTTTTCGGTGTAGACTTTCACCTTCAATCTCGTCTGTAGGTCATCATGACAGTAAGGTCGATGTATTATTTTAATTAATGAAAGCAAGTCATCATCCTGGTTTGAATTTAGGTGCTTCCTAATCTTGCCTTTTGTTTAGTTTGATAAATTTGCATTGAGGAAATAAAGATCATTTAGTGAGACATCAGGAAGACTTCTTGGACACCTGCACACTGCAGCGACTTCTCTCTGAACCGTCCCATATCTGCTGCAGTCGTCACCACTGTGAACTCATCCAATGGGGATAAAGGGGAAGCCCCGCCAAGGCAGGAGACGTGTCCAGAGCCAGAGCTGAGGGAGGTGGAGAGGGATCCAGCCCTGCCGTTTGATTGCTGTGCTGTTTCACTCTTGGAACACTGTGAAGTAGAAAAGATATATAGAGCCAGCCATGGTGGTGCCATCTGTCATTCTGGCTGCTTGGGAGGCTGAGACAGGAGTATCTGGATTTCCACTGCAGCCTGGACAACTTAGTGAGATCCTTTCTCAAAATAAAAAGGGCTGGGGATACAGTTCAATGTTAGATTGTACTACACACACACACACACTCACACACACAAAGGAAGGAAGGAATGTGGAAGACTAGTTAGTAATTCCCATCCCATGAATCTATGTGGGGCTAAATAGTTCTTTGGTTGGGCCCATTATACCCTGACTGCCCAAAAGTTTTCTCTGAATAAATAGAGTCGCTGTGGGTGTAGATCCTGGGAGAGCGCTTCCCAGCATGTGTGAAGACCTGGATTCAAACCCCAGCACTGGAAAAAACAGCAGCAAAGCCCCAGTGTGCTGAGAATAGGCCCTCTGCAGCACACCCTAAACTGCTTCCTGGAGTGATGAGGACCGCGTTTCTCTTTTTTGCTACGGGGAGAAAATAATGCCTAAAAGTAAAAAAATAGTTCCTGCCTCCTGTTTCCCCAACCACACTGCAGGCCTTTCCTTTCCCCCAGAAGCAGCTGGGATGAGTGATCATGCAGTGCCCTGCTGTGCGGTGAGAAGCCGTTTCCCTTCTCTGTCCCTGTAACTTCCACCGTGGAACCCTGCAGAAAGGGGAGATGAAATGCGTGACAAAGGGCTGGTGAGACAGCTCAGCAGACTAAGCGCCTCCTTTGGCCAGCACAGGGACTGTGCTTGGATCTCCCTGCTCCACACTGCGCCAGCCCCGCCCCTGGGCATGCTGAGCCAGCCACCCAGTCCAAGCATGCTGGTGCAGGCCTATAATCCCAGTGCTGGGGAGGCTGAGACAGGAGGATCCCTCGGAGTCTGAGCTGCATAGTGAGACCCTGTACCAAATACATGGAAAAAAAAGAATAAATGTGTGTGACATTTCATCTTATGTGAACAGAAATGGGATCCTTTTCATTCTAGCTGTTAAGAGCGGTGAAACCCCTGTCTTATTTTTAAGAGAATTTATAAACAGAGCCCTGAACTCTTACTCCTCAATGTCCCCTGTTGTACAGAGCCTTTCCCAGAGCTGGATCTCAGGGACACAGAGCTCACAGGAAGGGCTGGCTGTCCTCAGTGATAGCGAAACTGCACCGTGTGCTGGTGGCCCCAGCTTGATTCTGTGCACACACACACACACACACAGATCTATGCACACATGTGTCCATACATGCACATGTGCACACATGAATCCACACACATATGGTAATGCACACATGCCTGCCTGTGTCCCTGCCAAGTGAGCTCAGGAGGAAAGCATGCCTGTTTCCTGCAGCACTGTGGCTCGGCTCCTCTTGAAGTCACCATGCCACAGCAAAGATGAGGGCCTTTGTCATGTTGAGAGTGACTAGCAGATGGCAGAGCCATTCTCTGCTGTGGCCATCGCCCTGGCGGCTGGTGATTTATGGAGTCGCCCTGTAATCAGAGGCGCTGCTGGCTGCTGGCGAGCTCAGCCATGGCAGGAAAACAGCTTCTTCTGGACAGGAGAAAGAACCATCGGCCTCCTAACACCCTTCCCTGGACCGGTAATCAGGGTAGAGCTCCAGGGAGACAGCTGGGCCCCCACTCCTGTGCTCTGCAGACCCCGAGGAAGAGATGGGAACATCTCAGTCTCAGGGACACTGGGTGTGACTTTAGGGGCCCGTGGGGTCCCTTAGGCCCCGAAGACTAGGTGAGAAGGGAAACAGGGAGAAGAGAAAGGGGGCTCAGGGGAGACGAAGGGCAGAGATGGCACAGGCCTGGCACCCCGGGCACCCTGGCCACCTGATGTTGGGGGTGGGTGCACCTGCACAGAGCCCCAGACACTGGAGGAATTTCTCTCTGTTCCGTAAATCAGATCAGGAGTCTGGTGAGCACGCGAGTTCTCCTCCAGCCTCAGACTGGGTGGCTAGGGAGCAGCTGCCTTGTGCTTCCTGTGGGAGCCATGATGCTCATTATTCTTCTGGTGGGGCAACAGCCCACTAAGCTGGCTGCAGCAGAAGTCGCAGCTGCTGGAGAACTTCACTTTTCTTTTTCTTTTTTAAAACATTTTCACTTATTTATTTATTTGGAACAGGGTCTCGCTATACAGCTCAGACTCAGTGATCCTCCTGTCTCAGCCTCCCCAGTGCTGGGATTACAGGCGTGTGCCACTGTGCTGGGTCTCAGTGGTGGCATGGCATCCTGCAACTGGCATGGCATGCGATAATGGGGAATCAAACTTGGAACCTTGCACTTGCCAGGAAGTCACTTAGACTGCCAAGCTACCTCCTCAGGCCTGCTTTTTTCCCCCTTAAATTTAAAAAAGAAAAAAAAAA
>NDGM010946482.1:0-10197 GCA_002564305.1 Octomys mimax | reverse complement strand
CTACTAGATCGGACTCATAGTGATCCACCTGTTTACAGCCTCCCAAGAGCTGGGATTATAGGTGCGCGCAACCACCCCCAGTCTTAATCGCTGTCTCAGCATGCCCTGGGGGCGGGGCCATCTCGGCAGGCCTGGGGATCCAACCACTGGCCCCTGTACCTACGTGCAGGCACTTTAATCCACTGAGCTATTTGGCTGGCCCTGGACTTTTCAGTCCATTTAAAAGCAATAAAATCATTTTCAATTCCCAAATTGTTTTTCTTAGCAAGTAAGGCAAAGACATTATACAAGCACTAACATCTTGAAAAGACAGTGATTTTTTCTTGTTGCTTGGAAATTTATTGCATTTGTGTTATTGCAATTATACATCCACTCAAAACTTTGGTAAAGTTAATTCCACGTGTACTTTGTTATTCCATGTGCTTCTATATTTATATGTATGTGAAAGTAGTGACTTGAGTATTGTCTTAAATGCACACAAATTTGGTACTGTGGTTTTCTGTCTTGTTTTGTTCCAAGTTTGTATTGCAGTTTTTTATTTCTAATTCTATTTTTTCTTTTTGAATTAATTATTGAATTATAATATTAAATAAGCAGAATATCTATTGTTTGCCAAAAATCATATGAAACTCTAATACCATGCACTTTAAAATTGTGAGTAAATGTTTAACTTTTTTCAGTTTGTTTACATTAATAAGTTTTAAACTTTTCTTTCATTTCTTTTTAAAATGTTGTAAAGTTCAGCATTGTGGCTCTGTGTGTGTGTTTCTGTGTGTATGCTTCTATGGGTGTGTATATGTGTGTAGGAATTCTTAAATATTTATTCAAATTACATTCAATTTTTTGGTTTTTTTTTTTTTTTTTTTTGTATTTTAGGGAAGGTTCTACAGAGTCACTCTACTAGATCAGACTCTTAGTGATCTGAATGTTCACAGCCTTCCAAGAGCTGGGATTACAGGCAAGCGCCACCACGCCCAGTCTCAATAACTGTCTCAGTGTGTCCCGGGGGTGGGACCAGCACGGCAGGCCCTGGTATCAAACCCGCGGCCCCTGCACCTGCCTGCAGGCACTTTAATCCACTGAGCTCTTTGGCTGGCCCTTTCAAATTGTAAATAGGTAAAACCAGAACTCAGATCTCATGAGTTCTAAACATCTACATTTTTCTCTGTACTATTCTGTCCTTATTATCATTAATGCATACAATCGTCTGAGTCTTTGAAGGTTAAGATAGTTTTAGATTTTCAAATCTACTTAATTATTAAAATTGCAAAGGCATGGATTAGGGCAGGTGAATTTGGTAATGTTAAAAAATTTTAGGGCCAGGGAGATAGCTCAGTAGAATAAGCGCTTGCCTGTCAAGCACAAGGTCCTGAGTTCATCCTCAGTACCCGAAAAAAAAATTATAGTTGCCAGGTATTCAGGTAGTTTTGCTTTCTTGAGCATCAGTGTATAAAGTGACTTTATACAAAGCAATGTAATATGCAATGTAACTACCATTGTTCAATTCCTATCATTTTGTTTAGTGAAATTCTGTATTTTTTTTTTTTTTTACTGTTTTTTTTTATCCTTACAAAAGTGACTTTAGAATAACATTAATATTAACTTCTCAACATAAATACTAAACAAAGTTACAAAATATTCTATTGGGTCAAAATGCTTTGTGAATACTTATGTATTGTAGTGTGTACTTCAGCTGTCTTATAGGTTAACTATAACAGCTGTGTTACCAAGTTTTCTGTTACTATAACACAACGCCTAAGGCAGTTAACTTACAAGGAATAAAAGATTATTTTAGATCATGGATTCTAGGGATTTCAATCTAGGATTAGGCAGACACATTTGTTTTAGGTCTCTCGCAAGGGAACACATAGTACAATAAAATGCTTACATGTTAAACCATGAAACAGAGGACAAGCCCAAGTAGGGTACCACCCTCATGTGAAGGCTTGCCTCCTGCTGGACATTCGAGTGTCCTACCGCTTCTTACTAGCACCAGCCCTGGGGACCCTTGGTAGACACTACCCGTATTCAAGCCTTAGCCATCATGAAGCTCATTTTCTTTATATTGTACAATGATGGACGTGCAAATGCTTGCACGTGTTGATCTCGTTCACTTGCTTGAACTATGATGGGAGGACACTTTTTCAAGTAGACAGATAAGTATCCCATGTGGAAGAAATCTCCAAAATCCATAAATGACATTTTCATCCAATTCCAGCAGGCAGATAATTATTTAAGCTCTTACAGGCATCAGCAAGAAACGATCCCTGAATTTGTTTTATGGAATTCAAATTCTGAATAAGCGATGTGCTCAATTCTTATAATTATGATAGGCAAAGGATGATAATGGTCATAACAAACATATTAAAAACATGTTCTGGGAAAGCAAGGGGTCATCTGTGGCTCAGGTATCTAAAAAAGGCTTTCATTAAGGTAAACACTGAAAAATGTATGAATTGAATTTTAGAAGGGCTGAGGTGGGAGAGGGTATAAGAGGGCTAAATGTGAGTCTGTTTAGGAAACAAAGGTCTGGAGTGGTGGAAGTAAAGGTCCCAACAAATTACAGGGAAAAAAATCTCGGGGTGTTAATTTGCATATGCAGTGGAGACAGTCTAACGCTCAGGTGAGGCATTTGTAAACTCTTCTACAGAGCAATTCTGGGGACTCCATGGCTTTTGAGGCCAAGAGTCACCAGAAGGGAATAATACTTACAGAGATGAATCTGGAGGCTCTGTGACCAGGGTTGCAAGAGGAGGGTGACTGGAAGCAGGGAGGACAGAGAAGCGGGCAAGGTCGCAGTAAGAAGGGTAGTGGAGGGAGTGGCGGATAGCAAGAGGTCTTCTGGCCATCTTGGCAACTGCTTTGCTAAGGGAGAAAAGGAGACAAAGTTAAAAAAGAAGGCTGCCATCTCCCTGTTTCTGTCTGGTTGGCTGGTCCTGTGATGGTTCCAGAGGAGAACAAAGAAGTCTAAGGAGGAGCGTTGGGGGTAAAGGTGAGGGTTGTGGATGGTTAAAAAAAAATTGCTTTACATCTAAACTAAGAGCTTCATATATCAGCTGAAACCTCTTGGACAAATAAAGGATTTAACACCTGACCTTTGTTTTTCATTCGGCCTCTGTGATTTTTCATGCTGTCTTTTGTGCCCAATGTGTATGAAAATAATTAGGTCTATCTTGCAGTTGGAGCAATATTATAATTTTCTGAGTTGGAAAATACCAACAATGGTAGCATAACATCAGCAACAATCACAACAGCCGTAATGACAAAACCCAGCAAGAGGAGGAATTTTGCAGCCTTCTGTGGCTCACCATTGCATGAAACTATACTCATTATATTGTTTCCCACTCTTTGACTCCATGCCAAACTTCAGCCTGCTAGGGTCAGAGCTTGCTGGGAGTGTGCCACCTGCTACATTGTGTGTGCTGTTCTGGGATCAAAGCATTCTTTCTCAGTCCCATCTACCTCTTCTCCCTACTGCTTGTCTGCCTTCTCCTGCAGGGGGTCAGACTGACCACATTTGCACGTCTCAGTGCATTGCCCTTTTATACAAAGTTTTCTTTGTTAATCAGGAGAAGTAAATGCAAATCCTCCTTATGTACAATGAACTGCTTTCAGAAGAAGGTGTGACAGTGATATAATGACCTGGGGAATTTTCAGACAAGAAGAATCAAAATATATTGATTTCATTTTCTAGAGATTAGTATTTGAAAGATCTTTGTGCTGTGCTGTGTGTGTGTGTGTGTGTGTGTAGAGACATATGCATAGGCTTATGTTGGTTATATTTTTGTCCAAACTTCTGGAGGACAGTGTCACTGTAAAATAGAGCTCTTGAATTCTCTCTGCTTCCATGTTCACAGTGGAATCATCCTTTTATTTGGTGTCAGTGGACGAAGGTTTTGTTGTCATTGAAACTGCAGGATGTGTAATCTGTGTGCTGGAAAATGAGCTTTAGCACCTAGCGCTAGTGGGTCACTCTCACAATCCCCACTAAGGTCTAGAAGCTGCACGACACCACATTTTTGACATTGATCAAGCAGCTAGGGTGAGCTGAAATCTAAACCCTGTTCTCCGTTACGTTTCTCTCTAAGATATTAATAAAAGTCCACTGGGTGTTCATCCTGCCTTCCACCTTTCCCTGTCCTTACTTCTTGCACAAATCACACAAACAGTTGGTAGTCTCTTCACCTAGCCCAGGTGAGTTCCACGGTGATGTTTGGAAGAACCTAGCAATCACTGGGTAGGAATTGCACTCGAAGACCTTGGATGACTTGCTAGGCACTTATTAAAGGTTTAAAAAGGCACAAAATGAAGAGGTCTGTTTTGTGTTTTACTTAATTTCTCCTTCTTTTGTTAGCATAGTGGCATAAAGAAGACGGTCTCTTTATTTGACCTCCTCTCCATGGGAATAGTAATGATAATGGGTTTAATTAACTATGTGGTATTGACGTAATTAGTTATCCCGGTGATTATACTTCTTTAATAAAATCACTTCATTTAAGATGCATTGTGTGTTCCGCAGCAGCCGAGCCTTGCACCTATATTTCATAACTGTCTAGACGTTGGAACCGTGTGCATATTTTACCAACAGCCCTTGAGAGAGGTTATCTTGCATGGCTTAAGGTAATTGGGAACTAATGATTTTGCCCCCTGGTTTCAGACTCGCTTAGGCTGAGAGGCGGTGGGGGAGGGGTGGCGGCCGCTCATTTTGTGTAAACTGAAAAGGAGGGGGAGGGCTGTGTTTTGGAAACCATATGCTCTTAGGAACTGTTTCTCTTTAAGCTAGCAATCACGGAGGAGACAGTAACACCAGAGGGAATTGGGGGTGTTTAATCTATGGGTGGACCGCATAAATGCATTTCAATAAACATACACTGTATATAGAGACATATGCTTGTATTAGCAGAAATGCTGGCCGGACCCGTCTATTAAACACACAGTCCATTTCGGTATGAAAAGTAGATCGCTGCTTAAATTCGGTCAGCAGGTGACCGGCCATGTCCCTCTCACACGGCTCAGTGGACAATGAATCAGGCTGCATAAAAATAGAGCAACTATAAAAGAAGAACCATATAATGCCAACAATTACCATATGAAAATGTCAATAGCAATATCATGAGAACTCCCAAAGAAGTAGAGAACAAAAGCAGAAAGAGTATCGAGCTGTGCCCAGGCCCGGCCTCTGGCTGACACGGTGCCTGCAGCCTCTCAGCTACTTTCTTCACTGTTCAAACTTGGGTCATGGACAAGCAGGGGAAGGGTCGGAGAAGGAGGCAGAATGGGGCGCAGGAGGAGGGCTCTGGAAACCCAGCTGGCATAGACGCCGCTGAGAAATCACAGGTTGTGCAGACAATCTCTCTGGAAGTGAGAGCGCCGTGGCTCTCAGTCCGCTCTGACTGCTTTACCCACCTCTCCCTGCAGCTCTTCAGCCCCCCCCAACCCCACACCCCTACACCCCAGCTCCCCAGCCTCCCGTCCCCCGCGTGCCTGTCTCACTTTCCCCCTGTCTTGAGACACACGACGAAATCACTGCAGGCATTTGACTGCTTCACGCAACACAGGAAGAAGCACCATGGGTCATCCTAGCAGCCAGGCCCATAAACAAGCCCCGCTGAAAAACCAAATAAATGGGAAAGAAGGGCCTCCGAGGGGGTACCTGGCCACAAGACTCGTTCGTTTGCCACCAGGGATGATGCGCCTGCGAAAGCCTTCATCCTTCATTAAATCAATAAAATCAAGTGTCTTTTATTTTAATCCTCTGCACTGTAATCCAGTAGCAAGGAGAGGGGCCCAGGCTTTTCATCTCATTGTTTCAAAACAGATCGTTGGGTTGGAATTGACAAAAGGTTCATTCCTTTACCTTTGTGGAAATGTCAGTAAAAAGGCAGGTGCTGGGCATTCGGACTCTTTTGCTCAGCCGAAGAAAAAAAGGGAGTGTGTGGGGTGGGGGTGGAGGAGGGATCTGTGACAGGCTAACTACATGTACTGAAGCTTTCTAAGACATTTTGTTTAGCTGGATATTGTGCAGCAATGAGGGAGAGGTGGAATCTATTGTGTACCAGCTGCATGAATCACCGGATTGAAGTCTAACAGCCTCAGATCCTCTTTTATACAGTAGAGGGGAGATTAAAGCAGGGAGCTCATATGTCACAAAATAGAGGTACAATGCAGCTCGAGCTTGCTTAGTGCACTCAGCCAGCATTTGATCCAAATTTAGCCAAAGGGAACTAACGGGTGCTGTTATCAGCCAGGGAGGTGACAAATGCTGGGCTGTAATATCCGAAATTTCTCTTCTGCTTCCAAAATGTCATCCTTCCTTTGTCAGCTTCATTATGATTGAATCTATGTATAGTCACAGACTGACTGGAAACAAACAAAAACACATAAACCCGAGCTAAATTATTCTACACCTGCCTCCTCCTAAGCTGGGTAATTGATATGGAGCACGGGGAACTTTTGCATTGCAGGCTTATACCCTCATTTGTTTAACAAGAACTTGCTGGGTGCTGTAAACACTGAGTGGGACACGCAAGGAACCTACAGCATGTTTTTCTGCTCACCAGTGCTGTTGTCTCATTAATGAGACAGACAGACAGACAGACAGACAGACAAACAGACGAATACATGCACAGGTCCTGTCAGGAACAAAAGGGATGAGGTGTTTTATTAAATGACTAAATGTCAAAACATGAATAAGAAGTGTTTTAGGAATAAGGAAAGCTGAATTGTGCTCTAATCTTTTAGAAGCAGGACAGGCAGGCTTTGGAGCATTAATTCTAAGAATCATATATGTATTGCATCGGGAACAGTGTATGTACACAGTGTATAATTATCCTTATTTTTGAGACAAGCAAATGGAACCCCAGGAGTACACAGTTTAGAAGAGGCAGAACGGGAATATAAACCCCAAAGCTATTTTTCTTGTTCTTTTTAAAAACTGAACCCAGGCCTTGAGGGTGCTCAGCAAGTGATTTACCAGTGAACTGTACCCCTAGCTCCCAAGCTATTACTTGGAAGCATCCTGAAACCTGATGGAAACTTGCTGGCAAAAGGATGGAAGAGAGAATTCGCAGGAAGAAAAAAAAAAAAACTTGGCATCTCTCCTTTTCCTTCTTGCTAAGTGAGCTCTCCATCTTTCCTTACTGAAGATTTCGGGCCCTTATCTGTTTGTGTTTCAACTGAATTATCAGTGCCTTTCTAACTAGATTTCTTTCCCTAGCCAGACTTTATGGTCAAATCAGTAATAAAACTTTATTTCTAGAAGATATCTTACTGGCGGCTTGTCGAAGGTCGGATGGGTTATTAGCTGTAGACATGAGGCAGTAATCTGTCTTTTTAGTACCGGCCCCGGTGCCTTTTCCTGACAGCTCCGTCAGCCTTTCTTACTTCTATGCTGATCGCCACCACTGCCTCTCCAGACCTCCCGCACTCTTGCTTTCCTCCCCACACTTCGCACACCCTCTAACCTGGTTTTATTTTCCCTTTATAGAGGGAACTTGACAGAAGATGGAGAACAGCGCAGCTCTTGCCATCTACAATGCCAGGGGCTCCTGTTACAGCTGGCAGGTCGCAGCTGCTTGCTTGCTGTGCCAGTCCAACTTTTGGAGGCTTGTGGAACTGGAGCAGGACCTCTCTTTCCAAGTCTTCAGTGCCACCAGTCAATTTTCTCATCCTACACTTTACTGAGGACATTAACATCACGTGATGTGTGTTACGTCATGTTCACCTCAATCATAACCTCTAGGTCCTCTCTTCCCACCTTCTTAGGACCTTGCCCAATATGGCCAGGGCTCCTTTTAGCCAGCGTTCCCACATGGCAGGATGGTAGGATCTATGGTAGGGTCGGCTCTGGAGGTCGTGAGTTTCCCCATTGCGTCTCATGCTCTAGCAAGTGCTGCAAAAGACCACTACATTCCTCAAGCAAAACCTGAATTCCGGAGGTAAAACAGCAATCAACAAGAAATTGCCAAAATCTTGAAAAGACTGTATTTGTTATTTTTCTTTTTTAAGAGGAGAAAAATCCATGGGCTGGAGGAACACATTCATACTTGTAGATATCATGCCACACACAATGAAAAAGGCCTGAGGGATTTTGGGGACAGATAGTCCTCAAATAGCAGCGGGCCACGTCTTCTGTCTGTATACAGAGAGGACGCCCTGCCGACTACCTCGGATTCTTCCGTCCTTTTAGCTAAGATGACTCTTGTTCTCATGATTGCCTGGCAGTTTTTTCTATCCTTGGAAAATGAGAAATTCTTCATGAATAGCTTCTCTTTGCCTCCACTTCAATGATACACAATTTATGCAACTTGATAATTCTCTGCCTGCTTGGTGGGGACTCTAACAATTCAGTTTAAATCCTTTATTGTCCTGTCTGTTCGAGCACACCTACGACATACCCTCTGTCTCCATTCCTCACAATAAAGCGGTCCATTCCTTAAAAGTTTGACTAATTTCAAATCCACAAACTTGAAGTAATCTCCCAAGTCCTTCTTCCTGAAATTATTTTAAAATTTGGTACTCCTAATGATCTTTCTTTCTAAATAGTTATTTTCAATCCTATAAGCCCTCAATCTTTTTACAAAAATAAATGTTTGTAGTGCTGCCCTGTCATGCTGACAACTTAGTGAAAATAGCTCAGTATGACACCTTAACTGTACATAAGTAATTGCCACTTATAATAAAATGGTATTCATTAATATGAAAGATACAAATGCAGATTAATACAAATATGATTTAAACATCAGGAGCAGCATTACTATTTTTGTTTTGTTTTGTTCTTACAATACTGGGGATTTCACTCCAGATCTTGTGCTTGCCAGGCAGGTGCTTATGCCTCTGAGCTATCTCCCTGGCCCCAACGATATTACTGTTGACGATGTAAATTTTTGAACAGATGAGCAAAGTTTGGTGAAGACTGAAATCAAATCAAATATGGTTGCATCACATGAAAATCCAGTGCACTTTAAAACATTTGAAAATACTTGTTGTTTTATGAAATAAGTTAGGTCTTACACTGAAATAATTTTAAAAGATATTTAAAATGTGAATATCTCTGAGTCCTTCTTAAATTCAGTCTGTGCAAGACAGTCCATCCTGTGGGAATGTCACACACACTACAGTTTGTCTAGCATGGCTTGGTCTCCTCTACTCAAATATACAATATAAAATCATCCTTCACTATTGCCAAATGAAATGATCTAAAATGTCCCTTTGTGGGTGGGGTGGCATCTCTTAAAAATCAGTTTGTCCTATTATCTCATTTTTAACTTGTATGGCTTTTCTCTTTTGATTCCTATAGTGTAGACCCACCTTTTCCTTTCAGTGGCTTACTCTCTGCTCTTAGATACTTTGACCTGTGGGAATGACTCAAGGCATGGTTCTTGGACCTCTACTACTATGTTTATCCCTCAGCTATATTGATATGGTGTTTATATGGTCTATATACAATCTACCAATCTTACGTGGGTAACCTGTACTTCAATGTATATAGCCACATGGCTCAGATCATAATCATAATATAGACCATTTCAAACATTTAACCTCTTCCCAGCAGACCTAGCCTTTTATAAATATTAATCAGTTTCTGCATTTAGGTTTACTTGTTATAGAATTTCATATAAATGGAATAATACATCATTCAGTGTTTTAAGGCTGAATTCTTTAGCTTAGTATAATGTCTCTGATATTCATCCATGCTCTGAACATGTCATTTGCTTCTGAACAGTCATTTGTTGGTGAGTAGTATTCCATCGTACGGTATGCCAAATTGCCTATCCATTCACTTGCCAGCAGACATTGAAGGATTTATAGCTTGGCTTACCATGAATAAAGCTTTTCTGAACAGCTAAGAAATATATTTTTTTCTGCATAAAGACCTGAAAGAAGTATTGCTGACACATATACTAAGTATAGTATATATTGAGTATCATAATAAATAGATGGCTATGTGTGGATGTTGCCTATAACCCCTGCATTTTGGAAGGTTGTAGGGTTACAAGTTGAGGCCAGCCTGCACAATTTAGTGTCTTAGTGAGACCTTGTCTCCAAATTAAAAAAAAAAAAAATCTGAGTATGTAGCTCAGTGTGAAGGCCATGGGATCAGTCCTCAGTGCCAACCAATCAATAAACAGACAAAGGGCTGGCGAGATGGCTCAGTGGTCTAAAGCACTTACTTGGAACAAGCTTGGCAAAGCACAG
>NDGM010946454.1:0-12675 GCA_002564305.1 Octomys mimax | reverse complement strand
CAAAACACATAGCTCTTAAATGCACTGTCGTGTCGGAGTGATGCTATCGTCATGTAACTGCTTAGTGTTTGCATTTGCCTGTGTAGCTTAGGAGAGCAGATCTTAATTCTCATCATTACGGTGCAACAGGATTGGGGCTGGGAAGGGTCTAGGAAATCTGTGGTTGGGAGAATGTGGGGACTCTGAGGCTAATGTGTTCTCTTCAACTGCTGCCTTAATGATGCTCTGGTTTGGATTGAATTTTCTTCTTAAATTTGATTGAATCCAATTCTAATTGGATTGAACTTGCTATTTCTTGGGCTTTCTGCCAGCCAGCGGGTACCTTCATTTCCTTCCCAGGGACTTTTATGCTAGGGAAAAGGGACTAGCCTGACAGCTCACAGTGGAGATGGGAACCTTCCTCGCTTTGTCCCTGTCCTGATTTTGCTGTCGGGGAGTGGACATGGACAGATGCCAGCTCCTCCCTCCCCTGAACCTCATGGCCTTGGTCTTGCTGTATGGGGACAGAAATTTCAGAGAGCTTTTCCCTCTTGAGGCAAAGCAACTTGAAAAGCTGCCTTTCTTGACCCCCTCTGACTATCTTCCTGCCCACATCTATTTGTATTCTCTGTCCTTTTCCCTGGAGTAGGGTTCAGAGTGTAAGGAAATGAATTGTTAAGGGTTCACTTCAGCTCTTTTGGATGATTTTCCAGGAGGTTTAAGTTCTGATTATGACACATCTATCTAGTCTCTTTTTCAGTTGCAAGAACAGGTCATGGGCCTAGTTGGGCCAGTCCTGCTTTATAGCAGGTGCCTTGTAGAAAGAAAACTTACCTTTTGTACCCCCTGGGAACTAAAATGAACATCCGTAGAGAGAGAGAGAGAGAGAGAGAGAGAGAGAGAGAGAGAGAGAGAGAGAGAAAGATGAAGTGTATGTATGACTCTGTCCTTCCTGTATTTTGTCTTGTAGAGGAGAGATGTGATCTGGGGACAAAGAGGGCAGGAGAGGAGGCACAGCAGCTCTGTGGCATGGGGTTTCTGTGAGCTCCTGTTGAGCAGAGGGCATAACTAGGCTTGCTGCCAACAGAAGATGTGTCAAGGTTCCCCCTATGGGGCCCCAAGCAGCAAGGGCTGTGCGGGGTGGGAGCGCCTGGTGCTCTTTTCTTCTTCCCTGGATGCTAGCTATGTGGCAGCTCTGGGGACTGCGCTAATGAAGATGTGAAGCCCCAGCTTGATGGCTGTGCCGGGCACAGAGAGTGAGCTGGCGAGACAATCAGTCACTGCTGTGGCATTGTCATAAAGCAGGAGCACATTGCTCATGAGCAGTGACCAACATGAAAAATGGGGCAGGGGGCACGGAGGGCCAAGAGCCAGTGCTCTGTCCCATAAAGCAGGCACCAGGGGCTAACTGGAAAATCCAGGCAATACCACTCTAGAGCCTCTTATAGTGAGTACAGTTGATCCTCATTATTCGTGGCTTCTATATTTATAAATCTGTTTACCCACCCAAATGCATTTGAAAGCCTCAAATCAATACTCATGGTACTTTCACAGTCATTTGTGGACATACATAGAACAATAAAAAATAAAAAGTCCACATGTTACCAGCTGAGGTCACACAAGGTGACATTCTGCTTTATTGCACTCTTATAAACACATGTCCTTTTCACAGTCTATTTAGTGCCTTTCTTTTGCATTTTTGTGCTTTTTGCTCTTTAGAATTGTCCCTAACCACAGTTTTAAAGAGCTGTATGGTGTTCCCAAGGGTAAGACGTGTGTGATATGCCTTACAAAGGAGGCATACGTTACAGCTGCTGGCCACAAGTTTAGGGTTAGTGAGCCTATGACAGATACTAGAGACAGCGTCTTTATATAGAAACAACCATAAAACAAAGTTATGTCTTGATTAGCTGACATGTTGAGACTAGAGGCCTGCAGGACCCTAGCCCTATGTTTCCTCTTGATGAAGGATTTAGTAGTTGCTAATTCAGTGTCCATAGCAACTTTATAGAACATGACTACTGTCAATAATGGAAACCAGCTGCTGCATGTACTGTCATTTCTTCTGCCACCAGCAGGTCATGTGTGTCTGGCTTTTGTTTCCCGCTTGCCTGGATATTGTCTGAACTGTGGTGCCAGGGTCCAATGATACTTCTAGGTTGTAAAATGCCCACTCACCAGGACCTCTGCCTGTTTGGACGCATTGCCCAATGGGTAGAAGAGTGGATTGTTATTCATGTAAGAGCTCCTGGGCCTTCTGTCAACTAAAGGCCCACATCTGAGGTTCTCTGTAATCATTTGAAAACTGGATCCGACTTCAGCTCTCCATCTCATTATGGATTTATGTGGATTTCAAGACTCTCACTGTCCTTGTTGTTATTTTAAATCTAAGAAGTTGGAAACTGAGATTGCTGGAGGGAAAAGTAATTCTAATCTGATTACTGTCAATGCAAATGCCAGTGAGGATGGCAGGATTGAAAGACAATGGCATGGGAACATTATAAAAAGAACCAAGAATTGTGTGTTCTTTGCATGGATGGTACCTGGCCTTGCCAGAAGTAGGTGTTCTGGGTACATGAATATCCCAGATGAAGGGTACCTAACCCTCTGGGGATCAAAGTCTTTGAATTTCTACCTTGTTCATGGAAACTTTATAGAATGTCATTCTCTACCTTCAGGAGAAGATTATATCACACACAATGTAAACTTTCCTTGAGGGCCGAAGGGCATAATTTATGAGGATGAGTTTGTTTACTAGGCTTTAAAATTGTGTTATCCTTAACTGATGGGTGTAGGGTACCATGTGCCTCCCCTGCTTGGATACCCTACCTGTTGTGCTGCCAAGCTGGTCCTGCTGGTTCTCATGGCCAGTAAGAGGAGCAGGGCTGCTGGCCCCCATGTTGATGACCTTGCACTGCTTGGGCTCCCATGTGTGTCCTTGTGGCTTCTTCCTGGGATTCTCTGTCCATGGGTGGCTTCTGCTGCCTGTCTTTCCCTTTGCCCTCCAACTTTGGCTTCTATCCTTCACCTCCCACTTCCTATATGTAATTTAAAACACGGTACCAGCCAGTCAGATGGGTTGGGGTGAGCACACCATGAAGGTTAGAGACAGAGGCTGTGGCTCAACTCTTTGTTTTCACCTGTTAGGACAAATACAGTTTCTTCTTCTACACCTCACTTTTTTCTGCAGAATAGAGACATGAATAGCATCTAGGATATAGGGTCGTCATGTGCATTAAATGAACTGGTGTGCTGAAATGCCAAGCATGGAGCCTGGCACTGATAGTAGTAACTGTTCATGCTGCCCTAGTGCCAGTGAATCCCAGGGGGCTCTGAGACAGCTCTGAATGCTTCTGGAAGGTTGGCTTTAGTGAGTCTGGCTGATACCTAAGTGGGTGTTTTGCTGCATTCTTGGGGTGATGTCCTAACCAATGATGTCCTGACCAATCAAGTTTCTGAGTTGAAGCCATTGCCACCCTAGGGCTTGCCAACAGAAGCCTGTGTAGTTATTTTTGTTGCTGTCTTGGCCCAGGGCAACGCACCCAGAGTGACCAGCCCTTGGCAAATTATGAGAGAAATCCTTAGGCCAGAAAGGGGAGATATTTGCCTACAGCCACCTCTCTGCCTGGGCAGAAGATCTATCAGTGATTCTGGCATTGCCAGGAGCACAGAGTTGTTCTGGGACTGGTCAAGCAGCATTGCTGGGCTGTTCTCCAGAAACAAACACTGTATGGATTCAAAGGTTCACAATTTCAAAGAGCCTTTATGTTTCTGTTCTGCAACAACTAATGTTTTTGAAGTTTCTTGTGTAGCACATGGAAGGCTGAGGCAGGAGAACTACAAGGTTGAGCTCAGCCTGGGCAACTGAGCAACTCAGTGATTCAAGAAGGGGCCTGGGACGTAGCTCAGTGCAGAGGTCCTGGGTTCAATCTCCAGGGCCACAAAGTAAGAAAACCAAAACCCCAACATTTTAGAGAATTACTAAGACCAGGTGTTGGGTCAGGTGTTTCTACACATCGTATCTCATTTGGATGGGGCAAGACTAAGCTGAACTTCTTCTCTACCATCAGCAGGTGCTGGTTCTGACATCACCAGGAAGGCCACTCCTCTGTCTGGGCATGAGAACAACGATGGACAGATGTTCTGCTCCAGGAGGAGCTCATGGCCCCGACCTCATCCTCCATGTCAGATTCCTACAGGAATCTTACTTGCTCTGTTTTGATTCTTAAGATCTGGGAGAAGAAAGTGAAATTCCACTTTCTTTTAAAGGCTAAGAGCTCTGGCCTATGTTGTGCCCTTTGCTTGTTCCACACACGTCCAGTGGGCTGTACGGGAAGATAGCAGCCAAAGTTGTCCCTGAATTCTGTTTCTCATTTAGCTGTTTACCAGCAAAGTGACATCAGACAAGGCACTAAACATCTCTGGGCTCACATTCCTCATCTTTAAAAGAATCGATGATTGTATTCCGTAATTACAGTCGGATAGGCACCAAGGAAATAGTAATCACTGCAATGACAGCACGGCAGCACTATTATTGAGCACTTAACCACTTTTCAGTCACTACGCTAATATTTTACATAAAGGGTCTCACTCTATCGTTACAGTTACCTGTGAGTTGGCGTTACCACGTTCACTTCATTAAATGGGCAACTAAGGTTTAAAAGGTGAAGTTACAGCCAGTCATTCTGTAATGTCAGCACTTGGGAGGCTGAGGCAGGAGAATCACAGTTCAAGGACAGCATGGGCTACGCAGCAAAAACTTGTCACACACACACACAAAAAAAATCTGCAGGGGAAAAATATTGTGAAGTTGTTCAACATAATGCACCCAGCAAGTGCAGAGCTAGGGTCCCCACATTTTCATCTTCAATTGCGATGACAAGCTTGATTGTTTTCCCCAGTTCTGTTCTCTGAGACTCACAAATAAACACAGGGCCATTTTCTTGTGTTGGAACATAAAAACGAAAATCCCTCTATCCTCCTGAGTCAGGGGCTTCTACTACCCTGTTTATCATTTTTTATCCCTGAGGGAAGGCACTAATGCCCTGCGTGGCTTCTCCCTGGCAATAGACCCAACGCCATGGAGGCTTCTGAGGCGCCACCTGCTGGTGGAAGGATGAGGAGGGTCTGATTCTCTCCCTCACCCAATTCTCATAGCGAATCCTGCACCCTGCCTCCTGGTCAGCTGCCGCAGGAGACGGGAGCAGATCTTATCAGTTTGTGCACTGACTGGAACCTGTGAGCATCCACTCTCCTCACGCCTGGACGTCTCCCAGTGTTAATGTCCCTACAGGCCTAGGAAACACTACCAAAGCAGGTGGCCTGTTTCAAGCAGAGCAGGAAGATGAGCCCTCCCTTCCCCCCTCACCACATAGCAAAAGCAGAAGAGTAGGTCAGCCACGAGAGAGGCACCAGGAGCATTTCTGTGTCAGGCCTTGGCGTGGCTGGTGTGGGCTGAGGAAGAAGAAAATGGGGCGAGGACACACCCTGAGTCCCCATAGTGAAAACGTGGCATCCTCAGAGCTACTTGGTATGCCAGCTATATGCCACTCTGTCACTTTTAATCTCATTGAGCAATGGCAGAAATCAGGTAGATTTTATACTTGTAGCCCCTAGATAAATTTAAAGGAGAGCAAATCTCATCTCCGCTATTCCCAAATACCCTATGCTTTGAAACAGTTAAGTGTCCTTTCCATTAAGTAAAGGAAACCCCAGCGATGGACTGCGCAGCCTAGGAATTAAAAATGAATAGAATTAGACCTTTAGTCTGTGTTTGTTTATATCATTATATTTATACACTCTTTTTTTCCCCTCAGTGCTGGGGATCAAACCCAGGGCTTTGTAAATGCTCTTCTACTGAGCTACATCCCCAATCCTACAATTACCCTTCCTTATGCTAGTCCCCTTGCCACTGAGTGAAGGTGGTGTGAAATCCTTCCCATTAGCCTGCACACAGCAACTGGTTCAACAGATCAGCTGAGTTCTTATCTACAGGGCTGCTGTGCACATGGTCGGTGGAGCTTGCTGCCTAGCCTTCCTGCTCAAAGCCCTCCCCTTGCTGCTCTTGAGGCTGAGGTCACTAAGATGCAAGAGATTTAGCAGAGCAGCTCCTTGGGGCTGGGGGCTGGAGGAATCAGCAAGGAGCTAGGCAGAGGTGGGCATCTCTTCGCCACTGTCTCCCAGGATCCTGGTCCATTCAACCCTTTTCCCAGCCAGGCCACGGACGTTCACTTCAAGGCTCCCAAGGTGACCCCTTATCCCAGGTTCATCAGAGCCAGGAAAAGAATAGAGCCAGGATAAGCAGAAAGAAGAAATACAAATAAATGGAAAAATCAAGACCTTTTTCCTTGGTCCTGCTTACCCGCTAAGAACACCGAGAACCAAGTTAAGTACAAAAAATGACCCTATGATGATTAGTGTAACAAAATAGATCCAGGGCCAGTCCCTTCCTACGGCATCATTGACCTGGAAGAATGGAATGATAGTTAGTGAGGCACACACAGCAACCGAGCAGGGCCGAGCGCCCACCGCCGGCTCCCCAGCTGCGGAGCCAGCAGCACGGGGACCGGGGATCCTCAGGGTGCAAATCAGAGACCAAATAGCCTGTCCAGCCGATGGGCCAGATTTTGGGTTGAATGGAGACTTTTTGTCTGGTTTTTCTGGGCCTGTTAGGTCCCAGCCCTGAGGATCTGGGGTTGCTCACGATGGGGCCTGGGACCTTGCTCAGCTGCACTGTAAAGAGCATGTAGAAACAGTCAGCTTACCCGCTCAACACACCGAGAACCAGATTTAGAACGAAAAAGGATCCAAAGATGACCAGACTGACAAAATACACCCAGGGTAACTCATAGCCCATAGCGTCCTGCATCTGGAAAGATGAAGGAAAGTTAGGAAAGAAAGAAAGCAGAATTGAATTACAGTAAAGAGGGAGGTGGAAAGGTGTGGACAGATCTGCAGGAGAAAAACAGGGCTGACCTTGGCTTTCATTCATGTGGATTAGGATCTACTGTTGCCGAGGGCATGATTTCTATTCAAAATAATTCTCTGTGACCTCGATCGAAACTGTGCAGGGCCTTTGTCAGCTTTGTCTCAAGAGGAATTTTGCTGGCTCTATTGTTTTATGTTCTAGAAAAGAAAATCTTCTTCTGTGTTTTGTATTCACTTGTCTAAGAAGGTGGGTCACCGTGCAAAACAATTCCTTCAGCATTGGATGGGGTCAGATCCTCTGGGTATACGTGGTCATAAATCTTCCATTGTACCCTGAGGCACCATGACCTTGGCCTCTGAAGTGGGTCACATTTGACTGACAGAGCTGGAGACTGATGCTTTATAAGAGGTATGAGGGAGAAGGTCTTCCTTCAGGCCATGCCACCTGGGCCATGCCCAGAATCTGGAAGCTGAACCTCAGCACCTTGTGGGGGAAAGGCCACAGGCCACAGGTAGGAAAGCAGCTCTTGTGGTTCATGGACTCAAAGAAGGGGCTCTGTCCCTATTATCACAGCCTCCATGGAACCAGTTCTTAACTTGAAACTGGGCCCTGCTTCAGGATGGTGGAGAAGCTCCATGACCACACAAACCCCTACAGAGTTTGGAGGCAGTGGTATGGTATGCCTGAGCTGGGTCCTATGGTTTGCAGCGAGCGCACTGTGTCTCTCCCCATCTCTTTACAACTTCCTGTTCATATTGACTTGTTCATATTGTCATGGTGGAAGTATTTATACCCCAGAAATGGGCAAAGACAAGTTATAGAGTCTGGTTTTCATCAGAGAGGAAATTCATTCGGATTTTGTTTATCGAATCTATTTCTTCTGTTAAACCAAATTTCTATCAAGTGTTCTAGAAAATGAGCCTAACAGTGTCTTTGTGAAGTTAGTTTACAAACCCTAAATTCCTAAGGATCAAAATTCCCAAACGATTGCCATCAGTGGTCCTCAAAGTGTGGTCCCAAGTACAGGCAGTGGTATCAGCAGCACCAGGACCTTGGTTAGAAATGTGAGTATTTGGGTCCCACCTGAAACTTTGCAGATGGGCCCAGCAAGCCACGCTTCCAGAAGCCCTGTGGGGGGCTCTAGTGTACACTAATGTGTGAGGACCACTGATCTACACTGTTCTCTCCAAACTGGGATTCACCACATACTGGGCCATGAGACTACAATCTAAGTACAACAGTGCTGTCCAAAGTGTGGTCCCAGGACCAGTATTACTTGGAGATTTGACAAAGCAGATTCCTGGGCCCAGTCCCTCTGCAGACCTAGTTTGGCTCATATATTTGCATTGTCGTCACCCCACACGATTCTGAGGTGTATGGAAAGTTGATAGCCACTGTTGAGATTTCTACCCCACCTGCCTCAAAGGAGTTAATGTGTGCTGGGATATGAAGGCCCTTGGCCCTTAGAGACTTCCACCACTCTCAACAATTTTATCCACTAACTGAAGTGTGCTGATAAACATGATGTTCTTTGTGTGCTGTGAATAAAAAACACCAAGAAGCTGGGAGAGCCCTACCTTGTTAGATTGGATTGAAGTGTTCCCTTCTAGTATGTTCCTTACAGATCTACTAATACTTAACCGTCATCACTGGTTTTTGGTGGGAGAATTCTACCAAATGTAGTCAGAGGGTGCAGCGCAAATGCTGTGCCCACTGATCACTGATTTGAACTGAGGAAGAGAAGCGTTGCTCACACTCGTCCACTTAACCATGTCGCAAATCAATGCAATTCAATGTGAATTTATTGAGCACCGTCGTTCCACACTCTGCCCTATTTCCCTCATAGCATGTGTGGTTTTGTAACTGTGGAATGTAGTTTTTCATTACACGTATTATACACTGTTTGCCTTCCACGCCAGAAGGTAAGCTGCTCCAGGACAGGCGGCTTTTCTCTGTTTTGTTCTCTGGTGAATCCCACAGACTGGAACAGGGCCCTGCACAGAGCAGGTACTCAGTAAACTAGAGTGAATGAACTCGAAGTGTGCTGTGATGCATATAGGAAGCCCTTGCTAGCAGGAGGGACATGGAAAGAGCAACTGGAAAGGCAGTGGTGACTGCAGATGGAGGAGGAGGTAGGGAAGAGGGGCTGCATGAGGCCGAGCTGGCCAGGGGCAGATTAGGCAGGACTTTGTGTGAACTTTGCATCACATGGTCACTGAGGGAGCAGGAAGGAAGCCCAGAGCCCATGAAAGCCTGTGCGGGGAACGGGGTTTCCTAGGAACTTGGCCATTGTTAAAAATAGAGCATACAGCTGTAAAGCCTTCCCTACTGTGGGATGGAGGCTTTTCTCATTGGCAGAACTACTAAAATAGCCAGCAAAACAGCAGCTGCTAGGCGAGGTGGGGCAGAAGGTCTTTATGCAGGGACCCTGTCCCCACCACAGGGAGCCTGGAAGCTTCCCTTCAGCCAGGGGAAGGGTTGGAACCAAGAGAGCAAAGGGAAGACAGCAGGGGACCTTCAGTGAACCTTCACCACCAGGACCAGGAAAATAAAACCACACCAGTGCAATGTGGGGTGGGTTTGGTGGCCTGAGGCTAGGGAGAAAGGCGTGGGAGCCACGGTAGCCATGAGAGCCATGTAACCCAGGTCAGCACGCGTCACAGAACCGAGGGGACTCCTTGCTTCCTCTTTGCAGTGTTTGTGTTAGAGTCTGTTTGTCCACCAGGTGTTTGCAGAGAACTTTTAGTATGTGAGAGGGGAGTTTCACACCAGACTCTGCTACACTGAACACAATGGAAAACAAGAGAGAAACAGCCCTGAGGTAGGGAGGGTCCCAGGAAGCGCTCCTACGGGAACCTGGAACCTGAGGGGCTTCTACTTTTCCTCTCTAGATGACATCCCTTTAGTGAGGGACAGAGAAGGTCCTCTCTCTTCCTTCTAAATGACTGCTTCTTCATTTCTTGAGCTGGTGAGAGGTCAAGAAAAGCATCCGGGCACTACTGCCTTACTAGAACATCTAGACATTCACATTGCTTCGTGCTCATGGGCCCAACGTGCACCGGCTAACTGACATCTGCGTCTGGACCCCGTGTTACTGGCCCGCTCTGCTCACCGGTGGGTTTGTTCGACACAAAACCCAAGGGGAGCTCTCCCTACAGGTAGGTCAAGGAATCCTGGCAGCAGAAGTCTCTTCTAGGCATGTTCCCTCCGCTGTCCCTGGATCACTCATCCTTTTAGCAGGGCCTGTGGGAGCAGCCAGCCAGCCCCAAGAGGCGCCCAGTGCACCATGGCTCGTCCTTGCAGGGCGGCTCCTGGAGCCAGGGCAGATGGCGAGCAGGTGGGAGGGCTGGACTTCCTCAGCTCTTTGGAATGAAGTCTTCCCCATACTGGTTCCTCATGTTGCTCTAAACCTGCTGAGCATTTTGTCCACCAAACCGCAGCCCTCCTGGCCACACAAATCCAGGAGCTCTGGCCATCAATTCCCTTTGGTCCTTGATTTTGGTTTCCTTCCCTCTGTGCCATACCCAAGATAGGTGGCTTCAGTCTCACTAAAGATTTCAAGGGGATGGAGCTACACAGGGGAAGATCACTGTCCTGTGGACAGCCAGGCCACATAGAGAAGAAATAGGCTTTTCCTTTCCTGTTGCCCTACATTTCCATTTTGGTCCCTTCCTTGGCTGTGGACTAATAATTTTCACAGTTCAAAGTAGAGAACTGCAATGATAGGTGGGGGCAGGGACAGATGAGAGATTAAGGAGCTTCAAAGGTGGTCCAGGAACCCCACCACTGCCCGAGGAGCAGTGTTCAGTGGCCCCCAGGGGGTGACTCTCTGGTCTGCCTGGCTCAGGTCCAAAGGTCAAGCTCCGCCCCTTTTCTTCTATTTTACTTTCTCCTCTATTCTGGGCCACCTACTTCTGGGGCACACTGGGTAGAGAATACACAATGCCGGGTGGCTCTGAAGTAGGGCGATGCCTGGAGAGATGAGATTGATTTTTAAATCAGCTGGAATAGAGCTATTAAAAAGAGGAAGAATACATAAAGTCATATTTTAAAAATGAACCAGATTGCTGACACCCTTATCTAGCGGTGGAAAATGGTACGCCTTCTCAAGCCATCAAGGAAGTGGGAAGCAGGCTCTGTGGCCTCCCTAAGGGAGGCACAGGACAGTGTCTTGGCCCACCCTCTGTGGCCATCAGGGCCCAGTCCCGGAAACTAACAGGAAGATCCCTGCCTTTACTCACATGGCTTACTAGTCCTAGAATCTAGGACAGAATAAGATGGCAGGGAAAGAAAGTCTCATTCCTCGAAGGAGACCACTGCCTTAAATGGTCAAATCTACCATTCCTTTTTCCCCAAGAAGAGAAATAAGCGGACACACACCTCCTTGGCTTATCCTCAAAGGTCTGCCCCAATCCTGTTTTTCATGTGTTTTCACATACATGGCTTCTCTTGTAATGTTCTTGGTACAAACACTGGGGATCTAGAAAGGCTAAATAGCTATAGCTCATGCTGACAGAGGGGCCATTTGCTATCAAAAGTCAGAACGTGTAAGTCCATAAAAGCAATGCGCTTTCTATGGAGTGCCGTTAGGGTACACAACTTGCTGCCAGTAAATGTCAGTCAGGCCAGATCAAGGGCTTGATACACTGGATACATTGGTGACTTAGTGCTACCTCAACCCATGTCACCTTGCTTGTTAGGACTTGAAGGTCCACCTGTGGGTCACTGAGGGAGCAGTACGTGTGAAAATAGTCTCCATAGACTCCCTTCAACCCCTGAGCCTGTTCACTGTTAAACAGTTTACACTAAAAATTTCTGAAGTCAGATGGGGTCCCTGACATCATGTGAGAAGCTGGAAGCTGGGAAGCCTGGTGGCCTCTGGACCCCTGTGTAGGGGAAAGCCTGCCCCCAGCCAGAGGAGATGTCAGTCGGCAAGGGGGTCCAGGCTGATGCCTGCTGCTGCATGTTGGTGGCCTTCAGACCCCATGGGTTAGAACACTTGGGGGTCACGCAGCTATTTCTTGAGGGAATATAAAATGCAACTTACTCCAGTGCCCTACATTCTATAAAGCAGCTTTCTCTGACAAAGGTGCCTGCTCTCTGGCTCTTTGTCCAGCCTCATGGCCAGAAAAATCCCACTCTTCGTCCCCTGTCCCTACTGGTCTGGGCCCTGAACAGCTCTTTTGGCTCAGTACTACAGACCCTTGCACCTGACTACTGGTTAGGTCCTAAGCCCCTGGAGAGAAAGCCTTCTTTTCTGGACCCCCCTTACCGCCTGCTTCTAAGCCTGGGATGTAGCAAATACTCAGTAAATGTATGTTACATTCAATTACTGAATAGTAAGCACTCATCTGGTGAGATAAAACCAAATGAATTGAATGAATGAAGTCGTGGAGAGCTACTAAAACCTTCCTTGCTGTGTTTTATGAACTGCCAGGTGACAGTTCAGCTCATGGACTCTGTTTTAAGCAGTGTGACACTAAGTGGGGGATGGGCAGAAGCCATCACCAACTTGTTATGGTTTGTGTATAGTTGTCCCCCCAAAGCCTCATGCAGTCATAGTACAGCTTCTGGAGTTTATGATTGATTACTGTGGGTGTGGATGCTGCACCTGCTTTGGGGCAGGTAATTTGCATTTCAATGTGAGAAAGGAAGAGAAGTTAGCTGCTTGAGCAGTTGCTGCTCCTCCCTATGGCCTTGCTCTTTGCCACCACCATGAAAGGTTGCTCTCTGCCATGTGCCAGGCTACCTTGGAGCCAGCTGAGTAT
>NDGM010946426.1:0-10809 GCA_002564305.1 Octomys mimax | reverse complement strand
AAAAAAAAGACCAAAAAAACCAAAACAAAACAAAACAAAACAAAACAACCCCAAAACCCAAAACCCAAAAAACAAACAACAAAAAAGATGTCATAACCACTGAGCTACAATTTAAAAACCAAGCATAAGTAAACAGATGATGGTGACAGACAACAGTAAAAATGACCCTGAAACTTGGGGGTTAAGTGAGGGTCACTGTTAAAAAAGGACCTAGAGCTGGCCAGATAGCTCAGCGAACTAAAGCGCCTGCTTAGGCGCACTCAGGAGGCCGGGGTTCGATCCCCAGCGTGCCGTGCTGGCCCCGCCTTCGGGGCGCGCTGAGACAGCAGTTGAGACTGGGCGTGGTGTTGCGCGCCTGTAATTCCAGTGCTTGGGAGGCTGATCACAGGAGGATCATTAGGAGTCTGATCTACGCAGTGAGACCTTGTACTAAATACATTTTTTTTTTAAAAAAAAAGTAAAAAAGGATTTGAAAATACATGATTATTTAATCAACATGGCCTGGATTTCTGCAGGTCATGAATTTTTTACCATCCAAGTTAAGGGCCCCTTACCAACACAGATCTTTTTCCCCACTTCATTTTTGCCTTTTAATTGCAAATGCTCAAACCCAGAGGCCACGTAAGTTTTCAGCAATCAAAACGTGTCCAGCTAGGTAGAAAAAGCTTAGTGAACACATTTCCCACAGAATGTGTTGTATTGTCATCAATCTCTTTCTCAGTTATTTCTAAGTCCTTCAATAAGTGGTTGGACAACATCAGGTCTACATTGTGCCTGAGCTGGCCATGCTCTGGACGTCATCATGAGGATTTCTACCTCGAATTATGATCAGCCTTTACAAGGCACTGGCACTGGGGAAAGTCGGGGTGAGACGAAAACTAAGAAGCTCATCTTCTGAAGACTCACCAGACCTTAAATCTTGACACTACTGAGAATCCCTGATCCAGCTGTAGGTGCTTCCTGACTCCTCACCTGGGCCTACAGGTGAAGGAAACATCTCGAGGGAGGCTGAGCTAGAAAAAGCTCCCGGTGAAGGTAGACACAAACTACTCATTGGTGAAAACAATCACCTCAAGCTACATTTTAAAACTTCAGCTAAGGTTCATTCATGGATTCAATCTAAGGATGCCAGATTCAATACCCAGCATGCAACACACTCTGAATTTCACATGCTAGAATATTTTTATTTTATTTATTTATTTTTTATTCTTTTTAATGAAAAAAAGAAAAAATAGCAATGAAACAGTGTCAAAACGGGTTAGTAGGGCAGTTATAATAATTACTACATTGCATATTGTTGTCTTCATAGACCTGATATTTTTTCGAGACATTATTAGTACAAAAGAATATTGTTAGTATGTGTATGTATTCCAAATGTTTCATGAGACAGAAAGTTATCTGCTGTTTTCCTGAAAATCCATTTCAACTGGGTGTCCCATATTTATTTTCTGACTCTCCCAATCCTAACTCAGTCTTACACTAATGATATCATCAGCAACACTTCATCACTTAAAATATCGTATGTGTGTTTAACTCTTGCTATACACTCAGAAAACAAATATCCCCATCTCCAAGTGTTAAAATACAGGCCCAGAGGCATGAGGTGAAAGGAAACACTGTCTTGTGAAGCCAGTAGCCTAGCCCTGGGTGTGAAAGCTTCGATGGCTTGCTCTTTTTTAATGAAAAAATGAAACAACATTCCATAACAAGATAATAATACACTGTGTATCATGATCTTAAAAGCAGGCGCTCAGAGCATAAGACAGAAAAAAGGACTCTTACAATGAACTCCTGCGGAGGAGCAGGGTGGGACCGAGCATTCCCACAGAAGGCTGTGACAGAAGGACTGCTTGAACAGAAGGACAAATGCTCGACCAAGGTCCTTCACAGTCTTTGGCACGAGGTTTTGTTACATGATTTTAGTTTGAAAAACTGTCACAGCAGGTGTTCCCAATTGCCCTCATTGCACACTGAACTTTTAAGCCATGAAATTCATGTGAGCCTTCCAAGACAAACTGGCTAACACCCAGGCCACTTAGTAGTTGTCACGGTTTGAACATTTGTCCCTCCAAGTCTCATGGTGAAATGAGATGGCCACTGTGGCAGCACTGGGAGGGGCACCTTGGAGCGGTGCCTGTCTCTGGGCTCTGGCTTCATGAAGGGATTAGCGCCATCATCCCTGGAGTAGATGGTAGGGAAAAGGGCGAGTGAGTGGAGGGTGTGCCTGGTGCCCCTGCATGTGCTCTGCCCCTTACCCTCTGCCTTCCTTGGGGTAATTTTTTTTTTCAGAACCGGGTTTTGAACTCAGGACCTTGTGCTTACCAGGCAAGTGCTTCTTCCACTGAGCCATCTCCCTGGCTTTCCTTGGTGTAACTGTTACAGTCAGAAACTGGGAAAGTGAGTGATTCTCTCCCTCCACTGTGTTCAGCTGGGAGTCAGCACTCTGGTGAGATCATGAGGCCTGAGGGTGCAAGTCATTGGTTTCGATCATTTTTTTTCTCTCACAACACATCCTCTCTGTCTGTCTCTCTTTCTCTTTCCCCCTCTCTGTCTCTCTCTGTGTCTGCCTCTGACTCTCCCTCTTTCTCTCTCTCCCCCCTCTCTTTTCTGCTGTCTCCTGCTGCCATGAACTGTTTTCTCTCTGCAATGTCCCTCTGCCAAGCCACCCTGCCTTAGAGCCAGCTGTTTATGGACTGAAACCTCTACTGATGGTGAGCTAAAGGAATCATTCCTCCCTCACCTTTGTGCATTGGGCATTCTGTTTTAGTGATGACAGAAAAGTAACCAAGCAAGAGAGGAAGAGAGGAAGTGATGGGAAGAACTCGCAGGCAGCTGCAGCATGGCCACCTTGCAGATTCCTAGTTTAGAAAATGACGCCGTCGGCGCGCCACGGGGAGCTCTCTGCAGAGTCAGGAGGCCCTGGGAGGACTGCAGCCCTCTGTGCACTGCAGAGCCCTCCCTCCCACGCCATCACTTCTCCTGATGGTGAGGCCATCCCCACCTTGATGAGGTCTCATTGGGCACTAAGTGAAACAAGGAGGGAGTCACAGAAGCTGTTGGTGCTGCCTGTCCTCACTCTGGGTATAAGATGATGGGGTGCAACTCAAGAGGCCTGGTTTCCTCAAGGCACTAAAGTTTTCAAAGCTATAATCTCTTTTCTAAGAGCTTAACCTCAGACATTGAGTATTAAATAAGGAGTCTTTAAAATAGTGAAATGTAAATGCTCTTGGCTATGTTGAAGTTGTGGCTAAGGGATGAAAATAAATTCTTAAGGAAGAGCTGGGGGAGATGCTGGTCAAATGTCCCCCAAAATATTGGCTTTGATACATTAAATTTTGCAGGTCATGGAAATCTCACTGTAAGCCTGGTACCCACTAACTAGAAAGAAACTGAGACCATGTGTTTAAGATTCTGACTTATCTAAGTTGAAGATCGCAAAAGCCTCCAAGGAGGCCTAGAGGACCTTCTGCAAAGGTCACACGTGGCTCTGCTTCCGGCTAGGACAAGTCACCGATCCGTGGTCTGCCCTCTGCTCTGTCTCTAAGAGGAGATGATTAAAGTCAACAATCGCTCTCAAGAATCCTAATTCTTCACATTTAAGCTGAGATGGCATTACGGTTCCTTATTTGCATTTCAAATCTTCAATAATTTACAAAAACTGCGTGAGACCCGGGAAAGGATCCAGAGAACAGATGACAATGTCTCCCTTGACTCTGGATGCACGTGAATTCAGAAATTAGGATGTAGTTCGGATAAAATTTTGCGACTTGATATTCTACATCAGGCACTGGAAGCCTTCGGACTTCAAACAAGAATGTGGCAGGTCCGCTTCATTCCGAATCACATATGCTCCATGTTGGTACACAGCCAGCGACAACCTCAAATAATCCTAAATGAATAAATTGCCAAGTATCTCTTGTGATGAGTTGTAAGATCTCTTCGGTATTTTACAACAACATCTGGGGCGTTTTATTGGGCCAAGACCTTCCATCCATAAAAAGTCTTTTTTTAAAAAATATAAACAAAGATGATTTTACTGGAGAAAATTCATATGACATTAATATTTGTGGATAAATTCCAAACTTTCTTTGGTTTTTTGTAATCAGACAGGAATAAAAGTGGCTACAATAGTTCTATTAATACACTTACTTTGGTCAGAAGCCGCATTAGCAAGCATAACAAGAAAACATAACAAAATAAACACTGAAAATTGGACTTTTAAGGCATCTGTCATAGCTTATGGGTTTTATTAAATAAATGCCAAAATAATTAAATTACTGCAAAATTTTAAGTAAATGTTTATTATTTATTTTGGCTTAAAATAAAAAACCAGAAAGTTTATAATAGCTCATGTTCCAAAAATTAATATATTTGATTTGCTAAAATAAAAACATATCGCAATGAATTAGGTTCACATCTCAGACTGGCTTGAAAACACTCTTAACTTCTCAGAACTTTGCTTTCAAATTTGGGCATAGACTGGCCTGGCAATTTTTTTTTTTTAAAGTATCTGCAAGTTGTGAACGTTTCTAATTGAGGAGAAACAGCTTTCAAAAACTACCATGAGGACACTTACACCATTTTACTAAATCAGCTCCAAGAACGTGGCATAAACTAGGTCCTGTGTTTTTCTTTCTCCAAATTACTGTTACTGGTATATTTTCGATGTACAGAATAATTACACCCATCATGGGGCATTTGCAGTTGCACGTGTTACATCTCACTTCTTTTTTTCCCGTTCCCTTCCCTTCTCTCTAGCCCCTCTTCCCCTCCTTATTTACGAGACTTTGTTATCATTTTTTCCCTTGTTTTTTTTTTTTTTTTTCTTTTCCCTCCCTTCCTCTTTACCACCTCCTCCCTGGTTCTAAAGCGCCCGCTTAGGTGGATGCAGCAGCCGGGATTCGATCCCTTGGCCTGCCGTGCCGGCCTCCCCCCGCCAGGGCCATTGAGACTGGGTGTGGTCTCCACTCTCCCCATCTCCATCTGGGAACTATTCTCTCTCTTGCAACCCCTTTTCCTTTCTGTCTCAGTTCACTCCTGTTTACCATTCATGGTTTGGCTTAGAAATCATATCCCAGCACTTGGGAGGCTGAAAACAGGAGAATCACTGCGAGTCCGATCTACGTAGTGAGACCCTGAACACCCTGTAGACCTTGTCCTAAATACAGAAAAATGAAACAAAACAAAACAAACAAGAAACCATCAATACCTATTATATACTCTGGTCCTTACACTCTTGGTTTCTCACAACATTGAAACAATGCTGTAATTAAACGTGTGTGTCTGACTTATTCACTTGAGTGCGGCCTCAAAGTGCATCCAGCTGCCTAGACACTTCTCAAGTATATTTGCAGAGTCGTACTCCATTGTATTAAAAGAACAAAAAAGCCCCAAAACAACAACAACCAAAAAAACCCATTTTTTAAATATCCCTTTGTCCGTCTTTGTCCACTTGTGGGCCTGTGGGCTGTGGCAAGGATTTAGCTATTACAAAGTGTGCCGCTGTGACTAATGCCTTTAATTCTTGAGGATGAAGCCCCGAAGGGGGCACAGCTGGGCCAAACAGCCCCTGCTTTTATTTTTCTGAGGAACTTCCACACTGATTTCCACAGTGGTTGTACCAGACCACCAGCAGTGTACCCACATCGCTGTCAGTGTTTGTTATTGGTTGATGTCTTGATAGTAGCCATTCTGAGGTGAGATGGAATCTCAGTGTCATTTTAATTTGCCTCTCTCTCTTTCTCTGTCTCTCCTTTTTAAAAATTTGATACAGAGTCTCATTACATAGCTCAGATTTGTGGTGATCCTCCGGTTTTCAGCCTCACCAGCTGGTGGTGATGAACTAGTGATGTTGAACAATTTTTCATAATATATATATATATATATATATATATATATATTTACTTCTGAGAAGTCTCCATTCATTTCAGATGCACATTTTGCAACTGGGTCTTTAAATCTGGAGATCTGATTTTGTTTCAGTTCTTTATATATTCTAGATACTAGTCCTCTGCCTGAGGAACAGGTGGTAAATATTCTTCCCTACTCTGTGGGCCATCTCACCACGCTGTTGCTGGGTTCTTTTGCTGTGGAAAACTTTTTAATAACATGAGATCCCATTTGTTGATTCTTTGAAATATTTCCTGTGCTATCAAGGTTTTATTCATAAAGTCTTCAAGAGATCTACCTGTTCTCTTTTCCAGCAGATTTAATGCTTCTGCTTTAATATTTAGACAGTTGACCCATTTTGATTTTAGTTTAGTGCAGGATGGGAAGTGTAGATCTAGTCATAATCTGCAGTACGTGGAAAGCCAGTTTTTGCGGCGCCATTCATTAAAGATGCTGTCTTTCACCCAGTGAGCATGTTTGGCCCCTCTGCGGGAGACAGGAGTTCTGAGTGTGTTTGCAGTTGTTTTTGCACCTTTTTATCTGTTCTATTGATACTTTGCTCTGTTGGGGATTTTTGCCATATCATGCAGGTATTTTTAAAAATTATTGTAGCTTCATAGAATAATTTTTGCTCTGCGTGCGTGTGTGTGTGTGTGCGTGTGTGTGCGCGTTTAGTACTGGGAATCAAACTAAGGAGTATAGAACACTTTGGGGTGCCCCCTGCCTTTTTTTGCTGCCCAGAATTGCTTTTGCTGTTCTAGGTCTCTTCTGGTTCCAAATGAATTTTAGGGCTGTTTTCTCTAGTCCTGTGAGGCATGCTGCTGGCATTTTGATTATAATTCCATTAAATTGCACAGCATTTCCAAAGTATGGCCATTTTCACTGTGTTGATTCTACTGAAGAAAAAGGGGCACCTTTCCTTTGTCTGAGTCCTCTTGAACCTCTTCTTTTCAGAGAGCTGTAGTTTTCAATACAAAGAAGGGCTCTTACTTCCTACACTGGATTGGGCCCTAAGTATTTCACTTTTTGATGCTAATGTGCAAAGGGTGGTGTCCTTGACTTCTCTTTCAGTGGGATTGCTGTTTGTGCACAGGAGTATTATTGATGTCTGAGTGTTGTCATTGCTCTGCTACTGAATTTGGTCATTAAATCTAGATGTCTTCTGGCGCACTTTTGGGCTCGTCCATATAGAGTATCATGTCATCTGCAAATAATCAAATTTATTTATTTATTTATTTAGTGTGTTTAGTACCGGGTCCACAGGGTCTCACTACACAGATTGGACCCATAGTGATCCTCCTGTTTTTCAGCCTCCCAAGAGGTAGGATTACAGGCGCACACCACCACACCCAGTCTCATTTGCAGTCTCAGTGTGTCCGGGGTGGGGGGCTACTATGGCAGGCCAGGGATTGAACCCTTGGCCACTGCATCTGCCTAAGCAGGCACTTTAATCCACCGAGCTATCTGGCTGGCCTTTGAAAATAATCAAATTTAATTTCTATTCTATAGGAAAGCTATTCTTACGCTTTCTCAGTGTTTTCAACCTGCGGCAGTGGGCAATAATGGCTTATTTAGCCTATACAGCACAGATAAACGGGCCTGCAGTGTTTATCAGACAAGAAGCACACTGCTATCTTTTTCAGTCAACAGGCTGCATCTTTTTTCTTTTCTTTTCTTTTTCTTTTTTTGTGGTACCGGGGATTGAACGCAGGACCTTGTGCTTGCCAGATAAGTACTTATTCTACTGAGCCATCTCGCTGGCCCCAGACTACGTATTCTTTGAACTGCACTTAGCTTTTAAATAACTGATGGAAGCCACAAAACCCCTTTAACATTTTCTTTTAAAGCTAAGCTTCACAAAATTTAAAAATGTTATCCGCAGACATTAGCAGTAGACACTGACCGCGTTCCTCCCGGGGCACTGGGAGTCTGCACAGCACATTCGAACTCTTCATTCCCTTCCTGTCCCAAGCTCCATCCCTTGGTTCCCTTTCTTTTTGCAAAAGTTCTGTCCCTCCTCCCCACAATATTTTATTTTACTCTTCATTTATAACATGGGATTCTCATACAGGAGAAACCCTGTGACAGTTAAAGCTGGGCGTCTGATTTATTGCACTTAACATTATGGTCTTGAGGTGCAACCATTTTCCCGCAAATAACTCGGATTTAAACTCAGTTCTCAGCATGTTCTGGGGAGACTGCATATGTTGAGAGTCCCGGAGAACAGCAGAGGGCGCCACAATCACAAGCAAAACAATCAGACCCCTTGGCATCAAATTTAGGGCTAGGCCCTCCTTGGCAACGCATTTTAGAAAACGGAGCCACAGTCAGGTGGGAAAACACATTCCCAATGTGCACTTGTGACCCTGCCAAGGAACGCGGTTCGTGTGTCATCTCAGCATTCATTCCCGGATGAAGGACCGCGTCTTGGCCGGAGGCATTTCTGGACGGTTAACTCGCTTGGGAAGCAGCATTCCGCAGCATTCCGCGCAGCGGACACCAGGCTGGAGAGCACGGAGGGAGAGCGGCACAGAGGGAAGAGGATGGCTTTTGATGCATGAAGATGCATCAAAGACGACGACGGTGCAGCTTGGAGAGGAGAACCCTTGGGCGGTGTTCTTGGACCTCTGAGATGGTCTGCCGTGAGCTACGCAGCACGCTTCCGCGTCGCCAGAGGGTGGGTACCTGCCTAGGACGGATGGGACTCACAGGAGGGCCGGTGTGCCGTGACCCTGGGTATGACCTTTACGCCTCCACTGAGTCAGGGAACTTGGGAAACCTCCAATAACAGCCTGCCCGAATTTCATTCGCAGAGCTCAGATTTATGAGTCTGATGAGATTCTAGTGATGATGATTAAGAATTTAAAATCCCAATGCATTAATTCTATGTGTCATTACGTCAAACTGCAGCAAGTCTGATTTCCTTCCAGGAAATAAGTAAGGGATTACATATGCTTTTGAGACACAAGCCCATTATTTTCAAATGACAGGTTACGAGGATTATGATGAACTTAGAGATCTGTTATTGAAACTAATAACCATAATTGTTGAAATAAGTACAAGAATGATTAAGGAATCTGCTAATGGTTACTTCCCTGACACACACCGGACGTGGTGGAGTGTCTGACTACTGTATATGTTGTGACTGTCCCTTCACATGCACGCACGGATGCCCACTGGACATGCACACTTAGGGGTGCAAAAGGACTGGCTTCCACGGTAGCAGGCGCCCTTCCCGCAAAGGCACGTTGATGTTGCTACCGAGCACACAAAGCAATGGCAAGGCTTCAGATGCTGGGCCACTCAGATTTGAACAGAGCTTCTCACCAACCAGCTGTGGAGCCTGGGGAAACTTACTCCATTTCAGAGGCTGCCTCTCAGGTAGTCCCTGGACATGGGCGTCCTCACCAGCATCATCAGGAGGTGTGTTAGAAACACAGAATCTTAGGCTCCAATGGAACTCTGGTGGTCGAACCCAAAGTTACTTTAGCACCCCCTCTAGCTGGCTTTTGGTGTACTCTAATATTCCAGAAGCCTTGCTCTAGGCCTACATACCTCAGTTTCCTCATCAGTCAGGTGGGGACAAACAACATTATTATGAAAACTACATGAGCTGGCATATGCCCACAATGACCAGCACAGCTCACTGTGCATTGCTGGCTGACCTGCAAGTGTGGCCCTACATTACTATACAAGCTTCACAACCTGTGGAGAACAGGATGCGACTGAAATACTCATATACCCAGAAACAGAAAAAAGGGAGTGTTGTTTTGCAGAGTGCAACAGTAAAAATCAACAGTGGGATGCAGTAGACTAGTGTGTGAAGGGAGACCCCGCCTTAACGCAGGGCCTTCAGGAGTTGCTGGGCACGAGAGGCCAGAAGAGCAGCTTCCGGAAAGCAGCCCTGCCCACTCCTGCGGGAGTCTACACTCCACCCTTCCTTCTCCAGGACAGCATTTCCTTGAAGGTTGGCTCGCTGCAGCTCCACGTGGTTTTACAGAGAAGCAAGAGGCGCTTGGTCTGCGAGGTCTGCCCTTCCTGCCCACTCTCAAGGGGAAGCTAGTGGGGGCCCTGCAGGTCTTCATAAGTGAGAAATCACAATTGCTAGCTCAGGTTCTTGTCAGATGAGGCACACAGGGGTGTTCTCAGGCACTCTGGGCTCAGCATTCTGGCCACTCAGACTTTCCTGTCCTTTGAGAGGCAGTAGCTTGGTGGCCGTCTCAGTTATTCTCTTTGCTGGGACAAATACCCAACACTCAAAATGAAGGAAGGTTTATTTAGCTCACAGTTACTGGAGGTTTCAGAGCATACTCAGCTGGCTCCAAGGCTGGGGTCACACAGCAGAGGGCAGCCTTTAAGGGTGACAGCAAAGAGCAGAGAACAAGGAAGTGGCAGCAGCTCGGGCAGCTAGCAAACCTCTCTCCCTCTTTACACTGTAATGCAAATTCCCACCCTGGGCAGGTGCAGTGTCCACACCTGCAGTCCCAGCCCTGGATCAAGAATCAACCATGAACTCCACAGGCAAGCCACCCCTGACTGCTTGAGGCTTTGGGGGATAGCTAGACACAGACCATAACAGTGGCTAAGATTGGAGAGCTCTAGAACTTCTCTGTTAATGTCTAGAAAGTGTTCAGGCCTAGATTTCCAAATATGTGAAACGAAAGTGCTGTTGTTGTTGTTGGTGGTGGTGGTGGAGGTAGTGGTACCATTTTTTTTTTTTCCACAAAGCTTTGAGGCTCAGATAAGAGGGAAAAATGGCAACCACCTAGCAGGTGCCCAGTGTACCTTCACAGTTAGTAACATGGTGTTTTTGAGAGGCTGAGTAAACTGCCCAACATCCCACAGGAAACAAATGATAGGAGTGGAATCTCAGCCCGGAGCATTTGATTCCAGCATGAGTGCTCTGTTCCCGTCTAGCGC
>NDGM010946422.1:0-10020 GCA_002564305.1 Octomys mimax | reverse complement strand
TTTATAGGAGAGAGATGTAGAAGAATGTATAGAGGAGCCTAAGCCTTCAGTTGATCCTGTGGTTGATGACACTGTTTGCAGGTAGACAGGAGTGATGTTGAAGGAACTGGTGGAGGAATGAATACTCAGGAACTGTATACAGAGGAACTTCAGCAACTTCTGGCTGAGCAACAAAGAACAGCAGCTTAGGAGCTTTCTGAAGAAGAGGGGTAATATCAATTATCAATGCAGCAAAGTTCTTCTGAAATAAAGGAAATCCTGAAAAAATGGACAAAGCTACAAGCATTTATAGAGAACACCTACTTAGAGAGAGGAAAAGTCAATTGTTGCATTCACTTCCTTAATGACAATACCATGTCATACTACAAAACAGTATTGAAGAAAAGACAGAAACAGACAACCTTAAGCCAGCTTTTACTTCTGAAAGGGTGAGCCCTAGTGAGCCAGAAGCAAGTGCTACTGGGTTACAGACTCTCCCAAGCAGAGAAAGAACACCAGAGTCAGATTTCTGATGTTATTGTAGAAGGGCACTATCCTTCAAACAATAACCACCTTCTATTTTATCTTCCCTTCCTGCAAGCCAAAGATGTCTACTTGAATGTTGAATATAGTATGTTTCTGGTAAGGAGACAAATTTTGTAAGTTTTTAGTGAGTACACTAGGAAAATTATTAGTATTTCTGGTAAACAATACACATTATACAACCCTTTTTACTATGAAAAGGTTAGTTAAGGCATGCTTTAGGAGGATGAAATGCATTGGGCATTTCCATTATTTCTTATGAGACAAAGTTTTAATTACAATCAATTTGGGTCACAAGCTGATCTTGTGAAGGGACTGAGTTCACTTTTTTTTTTTTTTGTCGAGGGGGGGGGGAACCAGGGATTGAACTCAGGCCCTTTTACTTGCCAGGCAAATGCTTATTCTACTGAGTCATCTCCCTGGCCCCTTTTTTTCTTTTCTTTTCTTTTTTTTTTTTTAGGAACTGAGTTTATAAGTCAAGGGTCTACTACATTTTATAGAGGACTCTGAAACTGTCTGAATTTTCATGCAGTATTTTCAACCCTTAGCTTGTGGGTCATAATATCAACTCAGTAGATCGTAAACTCAATTTCATCAACATTTTAAAATAAACTATACCATACATAGTATGTCTTTTATTTAAAAATTGCTATACACATAGAAACATACATATACAAACTGTGTATACAGAGGCTGTGATGTAAATTATTTTCTTACTATAGTTCTCCTAAATGCTCTAAAGGTACAGCATCAAGCTATTTGATAATCTCATATTTACAAATATGACAGGGTCTCAAAGAAAAAAAGGAACTTGCCTAATACCTGGGCTGTGAGGAAAGAGTATTTAAAGCTGGACCTGTTGAGATGTCATAGCCACTGTTCATCACCCAGTTAGTGTGTATAGTGGGAAAATAATGCTTAGTTAGCCTTCAATGATGATAAAGATCTATAAAAATTTGCATTTGACACAAATGCCCAGGTGATGACAATTACTCTATAAACACAACTGCTTTACAGACTGAATTAACTGGTTAGTGATTTAAATGAAATGACCAAATTGATCATGCACATAAGACTACTTTTTTTCTTTATGTATTTAGTACAGGGTCTATAGGGTCTTACTACACAGATCAGACTTGTAGTGATTCTCCTGTTTTCAGCCTCCCAAGCTCTGGGATTAGAGGTGCATGCCACCATGCCCAGTCTCATGCCCTGTCTCAGTGTGCCCTGGCGGTGGGACTGGCACAGCACACCGGGGGTCGAACACTGGCCACTATGCTCTGTCTAAGCAGGCACTTTAGTCTGCTGGGCTACCTGGCCAGCCCTAGGAGACTACTTTTTAATATCTAGACCTATAAAATATAAATGAGTGCAAAATCTGCATGGAACCTCTGCTGGTGCCAGTCCAACCTTTTAAGAACTTAGGAGAACTCTAAGTGGCTGGTGGGATGCAAAAGAGCTGTGATCTGTGGGCCCAGTGCAAGCAGATATAGAGCTTTCCTGGAGCCATTGAAGAACTTTGGCAGACTCTGGGCAGCCTGCAGGATTCTGGATGATAACTGGGAGCTTCAAAAATGCCAAAATGCAGGAGCCAAAGGCAACCTCGATCCTCTAGTTCAATCAGAACAAATCCAGGAGACAAAGACATACAAGAACTTGGAAATCACACATTTGAAATCTCTGAACTTAACTGAAGTAAACAAATAAGTTCAATAGGCTGTAGAACAAATGAGTCCAGAAATAATTTCTCAGATCCAAAAGGAAAGGACAACAATTATGAAAGAATTGCTCAGCCCAGCTAAAGAAGACATAGAAAAATAAGAGGAGAATAGAAAAATGATGGGAACACTGAATGAACAATACAGGAAAAAATTAAAATGCATGAAACAGATTCAAACAGATACCTAGGAAATTAAGAACTCCATTGAAAGCTGGCAAAGCAGCCTGAATGAAACTGACCTTACAGACAGTGTTGCAGCTAAAGAACATTAAATAAAAATCTCTTAAAACTAACAAGGAACCAGGAAGTAACAATTTAGCAGTTACAAGATGATGCAAAGAAAAATAATATAATAGGTTTCAACAACATAGAGATAGCACAAGAAAAATAGTATATTTCTGAATAGATGGTGTTAAGAATGCAGCTCTAGATAGTAATGTAAAATATACAGTAAATTATGTTTAAAGGCATGAAGCCTCTTAAGTTCCACAGTATGAATAGGGGAAGGTTGTTTTTTAATTTTATGTATTTGGTACAGTTTCTCACTATACAGTCAGGATTCACAGGGATCTTCCTGTCTCAGTCTTCTCACTACTGGGATTACAAGCATGTGCCATCATACCTGGTTTTGGTGGCTGGTTCTGTGGGCCTGTGGTGGAACTGGCAAGGCATGTGGTACTGTGGATCGAACATAGCTCCTTGTGCTTGCCAAGCATGCACTTAGACCACCGAACTATCTTTGTGGTCCCAGGGGAAGTTTTCTTAATTTCTATATGTCAGTTTACAATGTAATAGGGTTAGTAAAAAACCTATGCCATAAGATCGTTGCGAAGATAAATAAACCAATGCATATAAAACGCTTAGAACAGGGTTAAGCTTTAAGTGTTAAAAGTGCTAGTTACTGGGAAGGGCAAATAGCTCAGGGGATTAAAACACCTGCTTAGGCAAACACAAGGGCCCGGAGTTCGATCCCTGGGACTGCCATGATGGCCCTGCCCCTGGGACACACTGAGATGGTGACTGAGACTGGGTGTGGTGGTGCACATCTGTATTCCTAGCACTTGGGAGGCTATAAAGAGGAGGATCACTACAAGTCTGATCTATGCAGTGATACCCTGTAGACTCTGTCCAAAAAAAAAAAAAAGTGGTAGGTACTCTTTTTATTATTTAAGACCTCCACCAGATTTAATGCTTTAATAGGCATTCTAGGGGAGAGCAGGGAAGAAGTAGACAACCCAGAATTAAACCCTAACAGTAGGTACTTAAATTTCTAAAATTTTTCTCAAGTGCTTGCTCTAGTAGTACAGATGCATGAGCATCAGAAAAGTTATAACTCGCTTTCAATGAAACATTTTCTATTACTTTGTTTCCTTGGTGCTTCGGTCCAATCAGAAAACATGATGATATTATCAGAAACAACTGCAGCTTCTAGTAAACAGGTCTCTTCATCTTTGCTGATAAAGATCAGCTATTATTTAGAAGAGAATTTGAATCAGTTCAAAGTGAAAGTATTTAGAAATGATTCATAACGTAACTTTATACATCTGAAAGTTGAAGTGCTTTAATTTTTATTTTTAGAAAAATGAAAAAAAATTCTTGCATGTCCATATTATTTTTCCATTTGCTGAGATAAAATTCTCACTGTCAGTTTCTAAGCTTTGTATGTATTTCTTAGAAACCCCTTGTGGAATTTTTAAAAGAAGGTATATTCAAAATCTATGTCTGAACTTCTACAAACACTAATTCTATCCAAAGCACATTTACCTAGCTGTTAAATCTTTCATGGAAGGAGGTGTACTTATTAGGGACAGTTTAAGCACTGGAAAATATAACAGTTGTGGTTATTTTCTGTTCTGTTCCCCAAAATGTAGTATTTCTTGAACAAATATTTATTAAATCCCTATCAGACACTAGACAATGGAGAAGCAACAGTGATAATAATATCTCCCCTTAGGATGTGCAACTTACCATATTACTATATTAGCCTGTAGATATGAATGTTGGAAAAAACAAATTACTAATATACATTATTAAATGAATGAACCTTAGAAACATACTAAAAGAAACCAGACAAATTATATTACCACATTTATATAAAATTTCCATGTTTAAGAAAAGCTGGCATGATGGTACATGCCTGTAACCCCAGAACTCTGAGAGGCTGAGGCATGGAAGATTCACAGTGTAAGCCCAGTCTGGCAAATTCAGGGATTTAGGGAGATCCTGCTTCAAACACCACTACCACCCCAAGTGAGTGAAGGATAGCTCAATGCAAAGACCCTGAGTTCAAGTCTCAGTAGTATAAAACACAAAAAAGTAAAAAGCAAAAACATAAAAATCCCAAACTATACAGCATATACAGACCAAACTGGATCAAGTGACATCAGTAAAATGTCAAAGAAGGCAGCTCCAGACTCTGGTTCCCACAAGGACACACTAAATAGATAAGCAAAAAATGTCTGAAACAACTTTGTCTTAAGCCTGGAAAACTATCAAAAGTTGACCCCAACCAAGTAAATATTAGACTCCAGTGAACTCAAACATGGAGGTACTCTGAGTTATGTACTTCAGTCCAGGGAAAACTAGACCCATTCATAGCATTTTTGCTTCCCTCCTCGTACCCCACCTCTGATGTGGCCAGGTCAGCTCCTGTCACTGGATTCTGAGACAACAAAAGGAGGCACGCTTACCAAGTACAATGTCTTTTTGCTCTATCTACCCAGAGACTACCTGAATGTTGGATGCAAGGTTCATCTATCTTTTGCATAACTCTGAACTCACCTTAGGAAAGTAACAGACAGTGCTCAAAAACTGCAGGGCCTGAAGGCACCCATGAAAAGGATTATGAGTCAAAATTTATAATCAGCCATCTAAGGTCACTACAGAAAAAACTGAGAGAAATTCTTTGGTAAAGTGGGATGTATAAGTAAGTGCTTATCAGTGTTGAAGATACTGATACTTGACATACTCTTAAGGAAAACTAGAGTTTATATGTTAAGCCAGAAAGTCCCTGGAATTTAAAAAAGAATCATCATTCAGAGCTTTTATAGTGCCTATGTTATTTTTGTGTAAACACTTAAATGACGATGCAGATTCTTACTACAATCCCCCAAAATATCACAATAATGGAAAACAAAGTACATGCATAGAAAGAAGGATTTAGAAATCCATATACATACCTGGGGCAAGATGCATACTCATCTGAAAAGATCACAAGCTTTTATCTAGGGCTGCTCCCTAGATTTGGTGCAGAAGTCAAGGAGTACTCTAGCATAGTGTAGACTAGGAAAGATGGCTCTCAGTTTTTTTTTCTCACTTTTGAGTGTATGTTTACTCTTTTAGCTCTGGGCATTCTAAGAATATTGCCAATATTAACCACAATACAAAGAAAGAGAAGCTTTCTTGCCAAACTCAAAACTTCTGAATAATTTTGATGGGTCCTTTGATCTGGGCTCTCAATATAGATCTGGTTAAAAGCCCACAACAGTAGCCATGCCACTGCCTCATTAGACTGCCTTGAATTTTTTCCTGACAGATCAATTAGTCTGCTGTGTAGTAAGCCCCCAACTTATGAACTTTTAACTTGCGAACTTTCAAAGTAAGTATGAGACTGACTTTGCTGGCTTAAGAACAAATCTGACTTATGAAGAATTCTCCAGGAATGAAAGTTGTTCATAAGTTGGGGACTCACTGTACTTAATCCCCTGCAAAGTATCTGGACATGGGTAAAATGCAGACAAGCTTTCTACCGAACTGTAACACACATGGTCTGCAGTCTAACAATCAATTTAGTCCTTGTTCCCAGTTGAAACTTCGTGGGCCTGGTCTCTACCAACTGCATTTCTATCAGCTTTCTGTTCTACTGAGCTCAGATGAGAATCTCCCATGAAGTTCACTTCATAGCATTCGAGGACTGTTTTCTTGGCCAGCATCTCCAGACCTTTCCAAACTGTTCCCACAAGCCAGTTCCAAAGGCTCCTTAACCATATGGTCAGGTACACTGATAGCAATGATCTCTCTTCTGTGATACTAAAATCTGTCTTATTTTCTTTTTTGTAGGAATAAAATAACCACAATTCACACATTAGAAAAGTAAAGGTTTACTTTAGCTCACAGTTTGAGGAAGATTCAGTCCATAGTAAGCTGGCTCCATAAGAGAGTGGCATGGCAGAGGGGAAGTACAGAGGAGAAATAGTCCATGGTAGACCAGGCAGGAGGAATCACTAGCACCAGCAAGCATCCCTTTCTTTTATCCCATCCAGGATGCAACTCTTTTGGGTGGTGTCACCCATATACCCAGGGTAGGCCTTCTCATTTTCCACACCCAGAAATATAATAAACCAATTAATGGACTAATTCAGTACTACACACTGTTGATCCTAGTATCACAAATCCTCTACCTACAAAATGTTCCATCTATAAGTGCAAGGGGTTTTTAGGGGACATCTAAATACAATATATAATACACAATTTTGACAGTAATAAGGCCCTGTCTTAAGTTGTTCTTCTCTCATTGCTGGGACAAATACTCAACACTCAAAATGGGGGAAGGAAAGATTTATTTAGCTCACAGTTACTAGAGGTTTCAACACACTGGAGGAGAGGCTAGGGTGCTGCCATGTCCAGGATGACCCTCTCCACATCTCTCAGAAAGCACAGGCTAGCCAGTTTAACGGTTCACACCTCTCTGGCCCAGCCCCTCAAGCCCCATCCTGGTCCTCTGGCCCCACCCTTCAAACCATTAGTTGCTCCTCCAGCCACATCTGCTCTATAACTTATACAAGGCTTTGGGGGGGCAAACCAGACACAAACCATAACAGGCCTTGAGAAAAACTAAAGCAAGGGAAGATGTAAAGGGGAGCATTTAAATGGTACTGTTTTCCCCTAAGAGGTAAGATAACATCTGAGTAAAGATATAAAGCAGGTGAATTATGTTTGAGGAAATACCTTGAAGGAAGTAATATGGATAATCTGGAGGAACAATATTTCAGGCAGTGAAAATAGCTGAGGAAAGCCCTAAGAATGGACCTTGTCTTGTAGTATTAAAGAAACAGCAAGAAGGTTAGTATGGCCAGTCCAAACCATCAAGTGAAAAAGTAGAACACAAAGTCAGAGAGGTAATAGTGGTCAAAGTATGTTGGGCATAGTAAATCATTTTAAGAATTCTGACTAAATCTTTAAATGAAATGAAGTTACTGAAAGACTGTGGGAAGAGTGACATGATTGGATTTACATTTTCTTTTAAAGAGAATAAAAAACCAAAAATGATATAGAATTTTAAAACAAGATGATAGGAAATTAACAATGGTTGTTATATTGAATATTATACTTCAAAACAGTTGTTCATATTACTAGATATAGGCATGCAAAATTGATGAATGAATTAAGTCATTAACTGTTCCTTTCAATAAACCAATAGAAGTTAGTAGTACAATTATCTTAGCTATTTTGTATGTAGTATGTATGTATATATATATATATGTATATATATATATGTGTGTGTGTGTGTGTATATATATATGTGTTTTTTCTCTGTTCCTTCTTTCTTTTTTACTTTCATCATACTAGTTGTTCTTTCGAGCAGTTTTCCTTTCACAGTATTATTATATTTCCAAGATTTTACTTACTCTTTCAGGTTTTTATGCTAGGGAGACAATATGTTTACATCTCTGTGTTTAATTTATTTCATGTATGAAGTGGGATGAAGAGTCAATGTTCTACATTGTCCACTGAGAGGCTGGGATTGAATCTTGAGATACAGGCTATGATTTCCTGGGGTATGAAAGATTACACATCAGAGCTGAAACATGAACTCTACAACGACACTATCTCAATTGTGTAATACAGATTACTTGTTCTGCATATCTTTCTCTCTGCATATTGCAGAGGTGAATGCAGGCCTAGCTAGGCCAGCTCATGGCACTCATCGACTTCCTGCCATTCTCAGTCACTCATCCTCAAGGTACTCCTTTCTTCATGAATGAATAAAACCTGGGTTCAGCTCTGGGTCTAGCTTGGCCTTTGTTCCTGACAGCCATCATCATGGCTGAATTTAGAACCCCTGGTTCCCCATAACTACAAATATGCCTTAGTGTCTTTATTCTTAAAGTGGGTTCCACTGGGTGTGGTAGATTAGAATTAACTTGATGAAATTCCAGTTAACTTATCCATGGGATTACATATATAAACTTGAACTGAGATAAGGACCAGGAAGGCTCTCTATGTATTCACCAGAGAATTCTACATGAACTTCAGGGAATGCCAGTATTCCTTAAACTAATTAATGAACTTCAAAGGGAGGGCTGGCCAGATAGCTCGGCGGACTAAAGCACCTGCTTAGGCAGAGTGCAACAGCCAGTGTTCAATCCCCAGAGTCCCTGGCATGTCCTGCTGGCCCTTCCCCGAGGGCACACTGAGATGGCCAATGAGACCAGGTGTGGTGGCGCATGCCTTTAATCTCAGTGCTTCGGGGGGTGAAAACAGGCAGATCACTCCAAGTCCAATCTGTGAAATGAGACCCTGTAGACTCTGTACTATAATTAAAAAGAAAAAAATAAAGAAGAAGAAATTCAAAGTGAAGGAGCACTGTCAAACTCATTCCTGGAAGGTGGCATTATTACCATGATTCCAAAAACACCAAAGGCTTAACTAAAAAAGTAAAGTACAAGCTAAACTTTTTAATGAACATAGATGAAAAAGATCCTCAATGAGATTCTCCATGAGAAACAACAATGCAATAAATATTAAGAAGGTCATACATCATGACCAAGTAGGCTTTATCCAAGAGATGTAAATTGATGGTTCAATGTTTTCAAATCAATACATGTAATTCATCATGTAAACTGGACAAAAATCACATGATCACCTCAGAAAGAAAGAAAAGATCTTCAACAAAATCAGAAATTAGACAAGCTGTCCACTATCACCAGTGCTGTTCTATAAATTTTAGAGCATCAGGCAAGAGAAACGAATGAAAGGAATATAGGGAAAAATGAAGTCACACTATCCTTATTTGTACAGGACAAGATCATTTATACAGAAGACACAAAAATTCACAATGAAGACTCTTAGAACTAATTAAGCAAGATAGCAGGATACAAAATCAATTGAAGACATTAGAAAATAGAAATATAACCCTGTAAGTGGATAGGTAAAACCAATATAATCAAAATAACTATATTAACAAAACTTGTTGCAACCCTAATCAAAACACCAACAACATTCCTCAAAGCATTAGAGAAAACAATTCTAAAATCCGTATAGAATCAAAACGTACCCAGAATAGAAAAAGCAATCCTGGGCAACAAGAACAAGGCAAGAAGCATAATTCTGGTTTCCAAATTATATTACAAGGCTACAGTGATAAAAACAGCAGAAGAGCAGATCAGTGCAACAATACAGAGGCTGAGTAAACGAACTCAATCACTTTCAAACCATCTGATCTTTGACAAGGGGGCCAAAAGCTGGAGGAAAGATACTTCTTTAACAAATGGTGCAGGTAGGCCAAGCTATCTATATACAAAAGACTGAAACTAGACCCACAACTATCATGTACTAAACTAAAATTAGAGTAGAACAAAGACCAATATAATAAAAGAGAAACATTTCATCAGCTGGAAGATAAAACAGGTAAACCTATAATGCATATGCAAATAGATTCTGAATGGAAATCCAACTGCAAAAGAAATAACATTAAGAATCAACAAATGGTAGTATATCAAATTAGAAACCTTTTACATAGGAAAGAAAATAAGAAATTGAAGAGACAACCCATAGAA
>NDGM010946402.1:0-13147 GCA_002564305.1 Octomys mimax | reverse complement strand
GAACTCAGACCCTTGTGCTTGCCAGGGAAGCGCTTATTCCACTGAGCCATCTCCCTGGCCCTGAAATTTGCAATTTCTACTTAAAACAAGGACAGAATTTGTCTAGAGACAGGAAACACAGAAAAAAAGAGAAAAATACAATTTTCCATTTTGGGGGCAGGTCTCAATGTGAAGATCAAGTCAATTATTTTTTACTTCTTCTACCTCCTAATCCACTCCATGTCCTAAGTACCCTGGATCTTCTCAAAGCTCCTGTGCTTCTGGCACCTAGCTAGGAAATTTTTTCTCAGCAGACTGTTACGGGCTGTTTCTTGTTAAGGTGTCACAGTTTGCAGAGTTATAGTCCATCACACTCAAGCACCCTAGGAAACGATTGTCCACAATGTGAACTCCAAGAACCAAAGTAAAAATGTTTTTCTCTGACATAATAAACATCTCCTTGTGGAGTTGGAGATTAAAAGGAGACATTTATTTTACTGGGCTATTGATGACTATGGGTACCTGAAATTCCCAGGGTGGCTCACAATGGAAGTGACAGTGATATGTTTGTGTGTCTTTAAATATATACCATTGTGAGGAGCAAGCTGTAAAGATAAATCTTTCTAAGGAATAATAGGAGACTTTCTGTTCTGGAAATGAATGGGCCTCTGGCTGGCTATTTCCCAGGCTCCAAATATAAGGGCAGTTTTTGTCCACCCATTCGTTCCCTCCGAATATGGATCTGCCAGGCCCTCTGCTGAGCTGCTTTTCATCTATTTTTCCTTTAGAGACACCACCTCAGCTCAGGCCCTCTGTAATTGTGGAGCTGTAGCTAGCAATTACGACCTCACCTTCAGCTTGGCCTCAGTCTCCAGTGTCTCCCAATTCAAAGCGTTTCTGCCTGTTACCCGAAATCATCCTTTCAAAACTTTTAATTTCACCTTCAGCCAAGTCAGAAAGCTTAGCTAAAATTTTAATGTAAAATTATTTTTTAAGAGGAAAAAAATGGAATGTTGTTTAAGTCTTTCCCATCTGTAATACTTGAGTCATATTTAATGCCAACTTCCTGTGTTCTTGACAAAGCGCTGTCTTTTCAGGATTTTTTTTTCCAGTTAAGAATTTTATTTTTTAATTGTCATAAAGATTCTTCAGTGTCTGAGGGGTTTTGGTGCAAAGAAACAATCACACTAAATCACTTTGTTTCATTCCCTTAGAAATCTATTTAAGAACTAACAAGCTATTATAAATTAAATTTTTAACAATGAGACATTCAGTGATATATTAAATAATTAAACTCCATCATTACATGAATGTCAACAACAATTTAACTTTCTAAATTTCCTTGAAATCAAAAAGATGATTATAGGTATTTAATCCAATTTTTCTAAGCAAGTTAATTAAAATAAATTTCCATACTTTTTAACGGACAAAGAAACAAGAATATTGGAACAATTTTTTTAAAAAAAATCAGTGATGTCTTGATGCTAGCCAACTATAAAATTTGATTATTGCAATGATTTAAATTGCCTCTTCATAGTTTCAAATTTTATTTCTGAGCCTACAATAATCATTTCACATATTCGTTGCTACATCTTTTTAGAATTTCAGTAACTTTCTCATATCCAAAAAACATAAAACCTCAGATTAGCCCAGGATTGATTCCTGTCTTGTCACAGGTCTTGGTATACAGTCTGTATTTTACTTTATTTATTTATTATTAACTTTTGGTACTAGGGAATGAACTCAGGGCCTTGCACTTGCCAGGCAGGTTTGTAGGCCACTGAGCTATCTCCCCAGCCCCTGCTATACAGTCTGTTATGACTTAGATCTAGATGTTGCCCCCAAAGCTTATGCACTCATAGGTGTGGCTTTTTTTTTTTTTTAAACTTAACAGTTGCTGCTGTATTGCATGATGTTATCTTCAGAGTAGTTGTTGAGATTACCAGATAGAAATGTGCAAGATCAATTTAATGAAAAAAAAAGTGTGAAAAAAAAAATGTGACTGGACCTTCCATGTGTGACCATGGGTAAAGCGTGTGCATTAGTTAAAGTATACCTGAGTACCTAGCATGGTCCTTAGTGTGCATAATTAAAGACCCATCGTATGTGTAGCCCGTGCCATGCAATAGGCTTCTAGCCTGATAAATGCAATGGGAGGCTCTCTGCTGGATGCCCCCGTCACCTCTGCCAGGCCTCCCTGCTTGGAGCCAGCTGAGGGGATTACAATGTCTATGAACAGTGAGCTAAAATAAACTTGCCTCTTTTAACTTTGGGTGTAGCATATTTTGTCTCAGTAAAAGGAAATGTAATGAGATCATTTTATAATTATTTCTTGCTTATCGCATCAGCCAAATTTGATTAGATATTCTACGTGTGTTTCAATTTTTGAAAATTGAGGTTTTTTGATAATTGATTTGCAAACTATTGGCTTGATATTTGCTATATTGTGATGTATAGTATATCAATGTTATTAATCCTATTTCTTTAATAGAGAACTCACAAAAGATTTTTTCGGATAGAAAGTTGGGCCCCAGGGACATGTCCACTGCTAGTAGAAGAGGATTTACATCTACATAAATAATTCTCACTTAAGCAACCATGGCACAATAATTTTACAGCTTGCTTTTTTAGATATCAGCAGTGTCTCATCACTATTGGCCGTCATCTTCTATTCACGCTTTTCAAGTTGTGTATTTTGTGTTATTTTTGGTGCTGGTAATTCACACACACCCAAAGGAAAAATATGTATTTATAATCATGTTCTCTTTAATATCATTATGTTGGATTTATATGTGTATAATGTTAAATTTGTTATTCTTTCTTTTCATTTTTTTTAAGGTTGTGTGTGTGTGTGTGTGTGTGTGTGTGTGTGTGTGCAGGGTCTCACTGCGCAGCTTGGACTTGTAGTTATCCTCCTGAATTCTGCCTCTCTAGTACCAGGATTACAGGTGTGTAGCACCCTGCCTGGATTCCATCGTCAGCTCAACGTGTGCCTGGAGTTGGGGCTGGCATGGCATGTGATGCCAGGGATTGAAACTCGGCCCCTTCACTTACTTAAGCAAGCATTTGGTCCGCTGAGCTATACTGCCAGCCTTTATTCTTTCTTTTCTTTACACACCATATTAGATTTTTCATTTTTCACATTACTATAATCTCATTTCATACATATGTATAAGATTATTATTATTATTATTATTATTATTATTATTGACATACAGACAATATACCCTGGCCATTGGACTCTTTAATATTCTTACTGCTTTCTTAACATTGTCTTGTTTGTTTATTTCTTTTATGCGTTCGGTACAGGGTCTCAATGCAGCTTGGATTCGTGATCCTCCTGTTTTCAGCCTTCGCAGTGCTGGGATTACAGGTGTATGCCACCACACCAGGTCTCCTGGGCAGCACAGCATGTGGTGCCAGCCATCAAGCCCCAGGCCCTGCGCTTGCCTAAGCGTGCGTGTAGGTCACCGAGCTATTCTTGAAAGTGTTCTTAAATTTTAGCAAATGCAGGTAAGTGTGTGCCTACCAAAGTATCCAACTTAAACTCCAGAGATTCCTGATTCCATGAACACTATAGCCTATGCGAGGCTTGTTCTGAGTGTTTTGCAAATGCAACACTTCTTCCTGGCGAACAAAGCTTCTGCCAAATTCTCAGCCATAGTGAGTGGAACAGTACTCTACAATTGTTCAGTGCACGGACTGAACACCTATACAGGAGCATTCCCACGTCCTTGACAGTGCAGAATAGTTCCAAAGAACAATATTTCACTCCAGATTATTCCCTTACTCATCGCATCAGATAATAGCTTCACTTTACTGTTGAATGTTTAACACATAGACTTCTTTGCATCTTGTCTCTGCTCCTAGCAATGTGACTTTTGAAAAGCATAAACCTGCACCCCCCTGCACCTTTTTTTCTATTTAGTACAGGGTCTACAGGGTCTCACTACACAGATTGGACTCGTGATCTTCCTGTTTTCAGCCTCCCAAGTGCTGGGCACATGCCACCATACCCAGTCTCAATTACCCTCTCAGTGTACCTGGGGGCAGGGCCAGCACAGTGTGCTGGGGATTGAACTCCAGTCCTTGCCTGTGCCTGAGCAGGCACTATAATATGCTGAGCTATCTGGCTGGCCAAAACCTGGCCCCTTTTTATGTCTTTGTGAAACGGAAGTAATAGGGTTAGCATCAAAAAATATTGTGATAATAAGATACAGAGAAATATTGGATGGTTAAACATCAGTTTTTCCTCTTCCCCGAACATGGTTTGAACTGATGCCCACTGCTGAGTCAGCTTCACTTCTGTGGTAAGCTGCAACTCTGGTACTTGCTACAGAGTTGCGTGTTTAAATCAAACTTTACCATTGTTCTGTTGCTACTTGTTACATAAAGCTTCCTCTATGGAGGCCTTCATAAGCCAATTTATTTTGATTTGGAAGGTGTGACAGGTTTCATGCATGAGGTTCTTAGTTTTATCCTACTTGGGCATAGAGATGCTGAAGAGGATGAATAGGATGGCACCGCTGTGCTTAACTCATATATTCAGCCTTTTTATTTACACTGTGTGCATTTCCTTTGTGGTAACAGTGGCCTATAAATGAAAGTCTGGTGACCCTGCTGGTTGTGTTGGTTATTTTGGATGAGTTACTGTTAAGAAAAGATAAATTATTTTCATCCTTTGTATATGTCAAGAAAAATACCCTGAGACTTCTTTCATTTAGGTATTTGTTATAGCGTCTCACTATGCAGCTTGGACTCATAGTGATCCTCCTGTTTTCAACCTCCCAAGTGCTGGGATTACAGGCCTGCGCCACCACACGCAGACTCCTTCCCGGCTCAGCGTGCCCCAGGGGTGGGGCCTTGGCCTGAGACTTTTAAATGATAAGAATTTATCATCATTTCCTTCCTTTGGCCAGAACATTACATACTGCTATAAACTAAATAAGAATTCAGTCAGCGGATAGCTTTTAAAATAAAGTTTTTAATCATAACAATGAATTGAAAATCTCAGTTGTTTGGAACAGTGCTTAATAAGTGAATAAATTGCTTTTGAGCTCTCAAAGTGTATAATTAGTGCTGAATGCCATAGCATGAAGATCTAAATTACTCTTGAATGATTTTTGGAACTATTTAGAAATGCATTAGTTACTATAGCACTCAGTTATAAAAGACCAAACCCACCAATCCATTAACATAAGCTGCAGGTAGTCCCTGCACCAGGAACTTTTTAATTCTTCTTTGAATGGTGGTGTCTTACAGCCATCCTTTTTGGCCAAAGTACAAATCTGCATTCAGTACAATAAATGTGTCAGGTAGCATCCTGCTCACAGAAACTCCGATTCAAGTCTATGCTTCAGCGATAGAAAAAGGAGATGGCTGCTATTCGAGCTCCACTGCGGAGTTTAAAACCTAGCCGGGCCCTGCATTCCCGTGGCACGCCTGTGTGCATCCTCAAACCTTACGATGCTCCAATCCTTCTACCACCTGAAAAGAACTGGCAACCATCCTGAGGTCTCAGGGCAGTCGCAGACACGGACCACAGCACGAATGCAAGGCACTCTTACTCATGGGTCATAGCTTCCTGGGAAAAATAAGTACAGTACACACAAGGTCCCTCCTTGCGCTACTTGGCTTAGGATTTTGCTACATTATGAAAACGTGAGAACAATACACATCCGGCCGAAACTATAGTTCGCATTTTGAATTTGGATCTTTTCCAGGTTAGAGATGGAATTCTCATTTGTGATGCTGGTTGGGAAGCTCGAGTAGCAAACTTCATCTCCCAGTCAGCCAGGAGGTGACGAGGTGAAACCTCCTGTACAGAGCAGCAGGCTCTGTTGTTGCGCTAGCATATTCAGCAGGTTCGCAGACTCACTGCACTTTTAGCTGAAGATGTTTGCAATTTATGGTGGGTTATGGGATCTCTGCATAACCCTGGTAACATCTGTACATATAAAATATTTTATTGCATGCAGTTATTTGATATATTTATAATGAATGTAAGAATATATCTAGTATGTCATGTGAAATTTGTTTTAAAATATAAATCTGATGTCAAAATTGGATTTCTACTGTTCTTATTTTAAAATCCACAATCGTTATGAGAACACACAAAGCTAGTTATATTTTCATCAACTTTCTAATATTTTGTGCTGTAACGTTGTACTTTTTTAATGCTTCAGCTCAAATGTTTTTCTTTAGTTTATTCAGCTTGACTAGGAATCACCCTCAGGACCTGGGCATGTGCCAGCAGCCCTGTGTGGGTGAGTGTCCCTAAACACACCACAGGGCTACACTTTCCATTTGCCTCTCAAGTCCGTAACCAAACCCTAACTTTTCAGGGAGGGCTGCGACGTACTCGTCTCTGCACAGGCTGGGAAATGCAGGGAGGTGCAGAGTTCTGAATGTTACCCAGAGGGGCTTGTGCTTCAGATATTTAAGTCTCTGGGAGAAAAACTGCAACAGATAATTCTATGACTGAAAGTCTAAGGGACTCAGGCAGTGATCAACACTTAAGGTTTTAAGAGGGATGAGTCTCTGCTCTAATTAGTTTGCCCAGTCTGTCTGCTTATTTGAATTAACAATGAAATGGTGGAAGTATTGATATAGGGGACTAAAATGCCCAACAAGAAAGGTACATGGGATGAGTTAATGTTCTCTAAAACTGAAGAATGAAGTTTAGGAACAAATGGAGGTTAAGAGTAGAATATATTTATTGAAGGAAAGAAAGCTTCTATTCAACAGAGGAACAGAAGGGAGACCCTAGCTGGTTGTTCCAGGAAGCTGCCTCTTCCAGGGATTTTTTATAGCATGACACCATGCAGTGAGGGGAGTCTATGGTGGAGAACATGGGAAATCACTTTGGGGGGCATGAGGTAGGACAAAACTATGCTCAACCGATGAGATCACAAGCACCATTTCTCAGGTAAAATTAATTAAATACAGAACCAAATGAAGAAGCCAGTCACATAGAAGTCAGCATGAATATGGGACAGGGTCTCTTCCTGTTGGAAGTCGGCTCTTGCAAGGTGATTGATACCTATTTATAATATGAATCCCTGATGCCCATCCCCAGCGATGTATGTGGCTGCATTCATTTGCTCTTTTATCTTGAGATCTGACCCACAGTGGGTGTCTGTCTTTTCCAAAGTTGCAAAATCACCTTGTCTTCCATATTGCCTTCTTAGGGCCTGGCCCTGTCTGACTGCTTATAATATTTCTAATTCAGCTGCCTACAGCATTCTCCCTCTGAAGAAGTAGCCCAAGCTGACATGAGGGAACATTGGGTGACAACTGCTCTGGCTTCTTCAGGCTGAAAGGGGTCGTAGTTGTTGACTGGCAGTCAGGGGTACTCTTCAGAGGTTGTACTTAAAGGCCCTCAGTAGACACCAGGCATTTTTATCTCGGGTGGGTGTATAACTTTGAATCTGGAAGAGACAAAGCCAAATAAATTGCATCAACAGGATAATTATAAATACAGTCAGCAAGATTTTCACTAAGAAGACAGTAATGACTTCATGTAAAGATGATAAAGGTCCAGTCCAAGGTGCCTCAACATCTCACATACCATAGATATCACACACCATATTTGATACCTAATATTTTGAGCAGCCATTGAAACATTAGCAGAAGGATCTGGAATGTAATAAACTTTTTAAGTTTATAATTATAAAAATTGTGACTAGTTAGAACTTTTTGTAGGTCTGCTAGCAGAGATCTCTTAAATGTAGATCTTAATCCCTTTTTTATCTTCCAAGGCCATTGGGCATTGTCTCCAATAAACCTGCAAGCTCTATTATTACTAGGGGAAGATGAATTGCCAGACATAGGGAAAACACTGAGTACCCTCCAGTTTGCAAATTGGACCACCAGCTGAGTGCCAACTGACAAATCGGCATGAATAACTATCAAAAGCCTAATGGGCTTTCCCTTATACTGGTAGTTATCATGAACTCCCTCAGGCTCACAGGCAAAGACCCATGACCTCATCCGCCTAAAACTTCCTCTAATTGCATCATGAACACTTTCGTTTTCCCTCTTCATCAGCTTTAAACATGTTTGCTTGAAATGTCCCTTCTCTCTGTCTGGATCCAAGAAGCATACCTTTTTCCCTGTTTCCTGACTGGCCTTTATTCCTGTAGCCTGCTAGTATCACTAGTCTCCTTTTCTGTCTATAATTCCATTCTATATTATTTCTAATATGAAATGCCTCAACTTAAACAAATTCATTCAAGCAAACCCTTCTAACTTCTGCAGCTTGTGTCAGATATCTGGGGCCCATTGAACAAGATATAACTTTTTGATTTTAAGGCCTCCTGCAGTCAGCCCTGCCCAAGGAATATGAGGGCAACTCCCCTTGTAGTGGATATCCTGACATATGATTAGACTGATAGAAAAAGCATCTTTGAGGCAATCAGCTTTGCCCAAGGAACATGAAGATAGCTTCCCCTGTAATGAGGCAGGAAACCCCAAGAAAGCCCAGGTCACCTGGGTTGAATGAGGTGTACATAGTTAGTTAAGGCCTTAATATGTGTCTTTGTACCAAATCTGGTGGATCCCAGTAGCAGGAATCTAAAAGTAATCTAGCATATTTGCTATAGGTTTTATCTGTATGATTACCTGGGTTTTGGTATCCTCTAGGAAAGCACAAATTTTCTGAGAGATGAGAACATGTATAATCAAAGTATGAGCATGTGAGCTAACCCACTTTCTTTTAAACCCCTTTATTCTTAGAGGCTGACATTTTGCTATATATTCCTCCAGTTTTAGTTAAAACATTAAGCAATGTTACTTTAGAGAAATATAATCTGAGAAGTCACACCTATCTTTACTATCAGCATGAGATACCTGCACTATATCAGAAATCAACCAGAATAACTTATATACTTACCATGAAATACACAGCTTTCAGTCAGATTAAACCAATGTCCCATTCAGTGTATTAGATATGACCCCATTATAAACAAGGGGCAATGCCAAGGGATTTTTCCTTTTAATACTGTGGCTCTGAAGTTTATGTTCTAAAGACAAGGCCTGGAACTCTCTATAGGCGCAAAAATCAGTCTCAGCATAATTTGGATTACTTAGCAACCTGAATATATGTTATTGTAAGTACTTGGACAGAATAAATCTCTGCAGGATAAGAGCTGATCTTTCAGGCACAGCTAAAAAGAATGAGTGAAGAGTTATCTCAGTTATAGCTCAAATGACATATCTTTAAAGTCTGTTTCTATTGAGGTACTATGACAGGAAGGAAGGTCAGAGCTAGAAAAGGACAAAGAGACCTGTGCCAATGTCCAACAATAGGCTGGGTTGGTGTTTTTTTTTGTTTTGTTTTGTTTTTGTCTAGTCATGATTACTCAGGGCTCCTCAGTGGAGATGACAGGCAGAGATAACAGTCTGGCCAGAGAAAGGAGGAAGGCCCAGGGCCCTTCAATCCTAACGGACCATCTGGGAAGCTGAGTGTGACTCTGAGGCCTCCACCTCAAAGTGCAGTCTCATATCCAGTGGCTGCCTTGGCAGTCAAGGCATGGATTACAGGGCCTACTAAGGCAGTCCCTCTTATGCTGGCCTGTCTTGTGACAGTGGTAGCAGATGAACCTCATCAGATTATGAACCTCGTTGTCATTATCTTGGAAACCAGAGAATTAGATTTAGGGTCTATTATCTGGCCAAAACAAAGGCAGCCAATTTTTTAACTCTTTGTTCTCGCTCCCTGGTTTTCTCCTGATTATATAACAATAAGCAAGCAGTTTTTACTGAAGTATCAAGTGAGTCATCTAAACCAAAATATATCTTTTATAGCTTTTTTTTTTTTAATAATTTGAGCTGACTGGGTAGTGAACTTAATTAGAGTGGTCTATTAAATTAGGATCTAGGGAAGTATGTTTTACCAGTGCCTCTTAAATGTTCTAAGAAAGCAGAATGACGTTCATCTTTCTCCTGGTAAATAGCTAAAATTTAAAATAACTAGAAAGCTTAGTATTTAGTTTGTCTTAGATATTCAAAAATATACTCTTTTTTGAAAATGTCTCTTCCAATCTCCAGCTTGGTTATCAGGCCATCAGGGGTCTGACTGCTTGGGCTCCAATGGGAATAGGTAGTTCCACTGGCTGGTTAACTCTTCATTCTTTAAAATTAATATGATATTCATCTCCAAATGCAATATCAGCTTGTAATGCTGCCTACCTTTTGTTGAAAATCAAAGCTTGGTTTAAGATTAACATTACACCCTTTCAGCCTAGTTTATAGATTTGAGTAAATCCTCTAGAAGACAACGTACTTATCAGGGTCATCTAAAAATTTTCCAAGACCTGACTTTATCTGTTTTATGCCACTGAGAGAAAAATGGTATATGAACTCTGTAATTTCCAAAATGTCCATTCAGTTATTAAAGGGTATTATCCTTGAAAAGCTTTTATAAATTCAGCTAAGGAAGGGTGTAGCCCTTTAGGATTGCAGCTGGTCTAGCATCCCCACCCTCTAGACTAGATAGGCAAATAGGAGAAAACCTACTTTCAATAATGGTGAGCAAGGCTGTGACTAAGGCTGTCTTGTTCTTAGGCTTCAAAGGTTATGGGGGAGCAGTCTTAGGATCCAAGATAGTGAATGCCTTAGGCACCTGAACTGTTTGGTTCTCCTGCAGGTCACATGTAAATTTTAAAACTAAATAAGGACTACTTCTTGAGATAAACAAAATCTGAACATAATGCATTTATATAGTTTTCCTTGTTCTTTCAATATCTTTCAAGTAAAAAAATAGCAAACCTAACTACTCTACATTCCATTTTGGCACTAAGAAGTATTAAATGACTCTTTCAGTGTGGAGTGACCAAAAGTCTTCTGGTGCCTAATGATGCATTCTAAAGGAGTAAGAGACTTTGACTGTGAGATAACCTGGAATGCAATAGAAAGATTTAAGGATGTCCCTATCTTATTTGTAATCAATTCCTCCTCAAGACATCCCCTGAGTAGATCACTCCAGAGCAAGTAGATGATCATCTGGAGAGAGGGGAGACAAGATCTGACCAGCCTGTCCACCCTTGAACTGGTATGTGATTTTTATCTCCTGGAAGCATCTCACAAAAAATGCACTTACTCTTGAATATTATTTGTAAGTATAAGTTAAAATTGACAGAAATGTCTACAGAAGAAAGCATAACTATTGCATAAAAGGTGAGTTGGAAGCAGAGCATCTCCCGTGCTGTGCTGTAAAAGATCACCTTTGGAGATAGACAAAAGAGAAAATTGATTGGAAGAACATTGTCCTGGGCCTGGCAGCAAAGAAATCTGCAAGACACTTGTGTTCTTCCATCTAATCTAGGAGGCTTTCTAAAGTTATTCTTTTTTAATGCTATTGTCTAAATTCAAGCAAGGAATACCAGTATATTTAGCACCCAGTTCCAATGCAACATATACAAGTACAAAACAGTCAAAAAATGTCCCATTAAAGAAATACCATAACCTTATAACATTTCCATGTTTTAACTTAGATTTCCTAATATTTTGACTGTCATTTGAACAAAAGACAAAGCATAATTAATTATAAGCAATTTTAACATAACTATATGAGACAAAACTGTATGAGGCAAAGCATGAACAATCATAAGCAATGAGCAAAGACACAAAAATTTGAAGCATAGAAATTTGTTACCTAAAAGAGTCCCAAGCCAGAGTTTATGAAAGAAAAAACAAACTCATTCCACCATCCAATGATCTCAGTGGCATCTCTAAATGATATAGGCAAATGAAACACCTAACCTGAAAGGGGACTAATTCATTTTCTCTGAAACAAATGAATGAATTTTAGGAACAAATAGAGGCTAAGAGCAGAATATTTACTCGGGGAAAGAAAGCTTCTGTCTGAGAGGGGGAGATAAGGGAGACCCCAGCGGGGTGCCCTGGGAATCTGTCTCTTCCATGGCTTTTTTATAAAGGAAAACTTTGTGGTAGGGTGGGTCTGACTTGGAGAGAATGGGGACTCGCTTAGGGGCCATCAAGTGGGACAAAGCTATGGTTAAACAATGAGATTACCACCATTACCATTAGATAACATTGATTAAATCCAAGACAAAATAAGGAAGGCAGTCAGGCAGCAAGTGGGCATGAGTGCAGGACAGGGTCTCTTTCTGTTGTGGGTTGGGTTATTGACTTTTCTGAGCTTTTTAGAGGTGATTGATATATATTTAGCATATGAGCCCCTGATGCCCAGCCCCGGGGAAGTACGTGGCTACATTTGTTTACTCTTTTGTCTTGAGGTCTGCTCCCCAGTGGGTGTCTGCCTCTTCTAAATTTGCAAAGTCACCTTGTTTTCCAAGGTCTGGCCTTGAGGGCCTTGTCCTGTTGGACTGTCTATAGTATTCATATCTAATTTAGCTACTACAAGAATTCTGTCTTATCAGTGTTCCTAATTATCATTACCTTACTTTTACACATAACTTCTCCCTGGAATTCAGATATGACACTGAGCTCCAGCACCATACAGGACATATTCGGGAGAATATATCAGACATATCTTAATTCAGAAATTAAAAAAAGAGTCTACATTGTGTAGAGTAAAAAACACATTAAAAATTCAAGCATCAAGCCTCCCCATTCCAAGAGGAAACAATGAAAATATCTAATACAGACACAACACCTGCTTTATTTTAAATAGAAGAAAGAGCAAGCCTTCCCATTGCCTGTCTAATTCTGAGGGTCATACAGCTATAAAGTCAGAAATTCATGCAAACGTCACTTTCAGCGACTTCTGGGGCACTTTGACAATATACATTAAGTCATGCAGTGAAGATTTTTTTAAAATGAAACTCCCATAGTGTCCTTGAAAGGATGTACTGCAGTACTCGTGGTAGAGCATGTATGAGCATCTGATTGTGTGCTGCAAAGTCACAGGCTTTTCTGGTCTCCATGGTGTCTCCAAATATTTTTTTCAGCCTTGTACTATAAAGCACTTATGATAAGTAGCAGTGAGTTGGTCATATACTTACTTGACTGTCACTGCTTTCCAAGGATGCCTAGCTCTTTTGACAATAAATATTACATTATTGTTAATAATGTAAAGCTAATCTCTTACCATGCAATCACATAATACTTTCATTAAGAGAAGAGTTCAGCTTTCTGCTTATCATATAAAAAGATTTATCAATCCCTGATTCTGCAAAAAAAA
>NDGM010946364.1:0-10825 GCA_002564305.1 Octomys mimax | reverse complement strand
TCAGGCCCTTGCACTTGCCAGGGAAGTGCTTATTCCACTGAGCCATCTCCCTGGCCCCAGAACAAATACTTTGAAATATTGCAATATGAGTAATGGGACATGACACAAATCTAAATAACCACCAAGAGGTATGAAACATTCCTATCTGTGGCCACTTCTGACTTGGTTTCATCTGGCAAAATTGGTAGCACTTGCGATTTTCCATTGGTTAACACTGATCAGCAGAATCTGCGGTTACACAAATAAGGCTATGACAGCAGCCAGCTCAACAGCCCATCAAAGGGGCCATGTGGAAGGTACTGACTTACGTCTCCCTGTGTCCCTGGATATCAAAGTCACCTCAGTAGACCACACCACCTTCCCATATCAGCCTGAAGCCCCCTCACAGCCCTCTGAATCAGCCTTTCAAGTATGGTGTTGCCTTACTGGGTTTTGGGCAAGTTACAGGAAGGATCATGGTGCCTACTTGCTACAACTGCTGATGCTTTCACCAAGAGGTGCGGCTGATTTCTCGGGAAGTGGGAGGGGTGTCTGCCTCTTCAGTTTAATTCCTACCACAGCTCCAAGTCAACAAGCCCAAGTTACCCAATTTCCTCTAAAATACAATCAGGAAGAATTCCTCATGTACCAGGAATGGGATTTAATATGCACGTGTTGCTTACATTCTGTCTATAAAGAATGACAATTGATTCCAACTGCTCCAACTGACAAATGATTTACTGGTAAACCCTCCCTGGTCTTCACCAAGATGGGCTTTAGCCAAGATAAACCTTTTGCCCCAAATGTACCAAATAGGCTTAGCAACCACGATGCACACATGCTGTTCTCAGGGCCTGGGATTCCACACCATGATTAGCTTCCACCCCTGAAGTCTTCAAACCTGCTCAGTGCTGCCTTTTGTTTTTGTTTCTAACAAAATCAGTTATGTTTCAAAGAGTAAGTCAACATCCAATGCTTGGGGGTTAATGAAATGTAGCTAAAACAGGAGCTAATTTAAAAAGCAACTCAGTCCTAAAGCTTTTAAGTAGTTTAAAATACAACAGAAACATCAAGTCTCTAGGGAAAGGCAAAAATGTCCAAGGTCAGCTGCTACTGTGGATTTACATTTCACAGCTTCGCAAAGAAGTTTTCCAGTTCACCAGGTCAAAGAGTTACATTTTCACTCTGCCAATCAGGATGAGATACTGCCAGGGCTTTCACCACACTTCACAAATCTGGAAAAGCTTTCAGCACCAGCATACCCGGGAGACAGCAGCAGATAAAACATCAGCACATCAGACAGTTTATAATCTCAAGATGTGGGACAATGTTCCAAACTTTTTTCTCCCTTCTTTCAACCAACAAGATCGCTCGGAGCAGACAGCCTCCAGGCATACACTGCAGCATCAAAACAGAGACCTTTTATCCCTCGGTGTCCACAGATGTGCCGTGACTCTGAAGCCGTTAGTTACAACTGCCTTAGGCCTTAAATTGGGACACGGATGATGAATTAAAGTTCAGGGAAACGTTCTCTTCATCTATCTGGCAGCTGATGACACATTTAGTACTGTTTATTGCTCTCTGTCCCAAAGAAAATGCTGTGATTTAAACATAGTAAATATTCCTACAGGGAAAGTTATCAGCTCCATAGAGGGGACTCCAAGGAGCTCAGGCAGAGGGAACAGCTCGTGGGCCAAGGTCAAGAGAAAATCAGAAAGATGGGGATTATGAGAAGAAAACACCACCAGTGTTGGGGAGGAGGGGCACCGAAGTGTAAGGGCAGGGAGTTGGAGTATAAAAGGACCGGAATGAAAACAAAGTAATCAAATGGATGGCAGCAGTGAAGACTGTGACAGCCCTTGAGAAGGAGGAGGAGGAGGAGGTCGAGAAAGGAGGACAGGAAACTTTGGAGGACAGGATAGGGATGCAGGAGTAGCCTATGGCAGAAATTTGTGGTGGCTGAGAAGAGATGAAAATGGAAAGAAGGCTCTTGTGACAGCCAGAAACCAAAATGGCCCCGTGAGCCTCCCCTGGCTTTCATGGCTGTATGTAGTCTCTTCCTGCACTGAGGGCTCTGACACACGCGACTTCAGAGATACTCTGCAGATGCCGGGGGCTGGTCTCCAAAGCTAAGGCATGGGGAAGAAAGCTTTTTCTGATCACTTGGTTCTGGGGAAAGAGCTGCCCTGAGGGCCTCCACAAAAAGCCAGCACCAAACTGCCAGGAGGAGGGGCTGCTGTCCTGGAAGTGGACCCTTCCCTCGTGTCAAGGCTTCAGCCAACTGCAGTCCAGCCTCTTTCCTGGCTGTGGCATCAGGACAGAGCTTGAGCCAAGCTGCTCCCCACAGAACGATGTCAGAAAACGTCTACTGCTGCATCAAGTTGCTGTTTGGGGATAACTCACTCCTAGCAGAGCACACACAGACTGGTGATGGGGCTGGACTAGGTAGAGAAGCAGAGGCGAAGGATGGAGGGAGGAAGGAAAGTCAGTAGTGGAGAGAGGCGGACAGGAAGTCGTAAAAGCTGGAATGTCCCTGCCAGGTCCGCCCACCCTTAGCTACAGAAGCGTTTCTGCAGACCCCAGAAATGCTTCCTAAATACCCACTGCACTTTACCCTCTATCCTTCCAAATCTCGGGAAAACTGGCCTGAGAGGACCCAGGTATCTGCCGTCCTTGAAGGTGTGGCTGTGGCCTCCTGACCTCTGTTCAGGTCACTTTGGATGCACAAGAACTGAGCATCTTTGCTTCCCTAGTGCCAAGGACCCTTGCTGAGGATGTTTTTAAATAGATAAGATATATAGGATTCCAAAGGGAGAACAATCCAGCCCTGACCTATCATGTTCATGGTCCTTACTCCACACTGTTGGATGTGAATGCATAGAAGTAAAACTTCCTTCATGTAAAAACTGAGCTTGGATGCCTCATGGTTTATAGTATGAATAACAAAGCCATTCTGGGTGTTTTCTCCCTCACAGTTCTGAGGTAGGTCCTGTGACTCTTCTCACTGATATGAAATGTGTCTTGCCCAAGCTCACAGGGCTTGTAAGTGGTTGCGCTGAGACCAGGTCCAGGCACTACAACTACTCCAGAGCCCCTACTTCCACCTCCACACCACCCTACATCTCTTCTGAAGGAGGGTGGGGCTTCTTCTAGGCCCCTGGGTAGCTGCACACTCAGGCATCTGTGTTGCCCAAATCCCCCGGCCAAGTGAAACAAAGACTTTTGTCTTGGTTGCCCTTAGCTTAACTAGGACAAGCTGAAACATTCACAGAAATGGCAGGCAAAAGAAAATCAAACCAAAGTCCCAAAGGGCTACAGCGTAACTTGGCTTGATGTGGCCTCACTACAAAGGCCTCTGGGTTTGCACTGTGCTTCATGTGGGGAGCACCTGGAACTACCACAATAGAGGCGGTCCAGTCAGGGACGAAACACATCTCTTCCCAGAGTGACAGGCACCATGAGTGGCCCTGCCTTTCAGGAGGGCCAGATGCCCTAACTCTAAACAAAAGCAAGCCAGATGGTTCTAGCACCTAGGGACTCAATTCTGTGTAGAGGCCTGAGACAGGCCTGCTGGCTGGCCTTTGCTTGTGGTAACTTGTTTTATCCATTTTTGGTCTCGCTGTGCTGCCTCTATTCATGTGTTGAACAGTCTGGCCTCACTCTCTCCCACACCCCTGCACTGGTGGCACTGACAGGCACGGGCTCTGCTTCCAGATCCCAGCTCTGCAGCTACGCGCATAGTATGGCTGCCCTCACAGGCCCACCAGGAAGCATCACCTCAAGCTGCACAGCCGCTGCATCCGCTGTGCCTGGACCACAGCCTCTGTACCCAGCTCCACTGCTGACTTCCAAAGAAAACCCTAACCCTTGGTGAATTCTGTCAAAAGGTTTCCAGGGCTTTTTTAGTATTTTTAGATAAGTACTGTCAAAAACTTTCTCTTCTGACCACAATTTTCCCATAGCTCCTCTGAGTTCTCTGATTGAAGAGGCCCAATCCGGAAAGTTTTCAACAGTACTTATCTAAAACCAAAGGCTTGCTCCCTGCGGTGGCACAAGGTGTTTAGCAGATAGGGTCTGTGAGGCAGTCCTTTGGTCACAGGCTTGTGCCCTGGATGGGGGCTGAGAGACTCTGCTTTGCCATGCACCTGTCACAATGTGCTGCTTCCACAGGGACCTAAGAGCAAAGAGGTCAACAAATTACCAACTGAAACTTCCACAGTGGACACCCATGCAAATCTTTCATCTTTATGAGCTGATTGTCTCAGATTCTTTGCTCCAATACCAGAAGGCTGACACAGGTACAACTCTCAGTATCTTGATGTTGTTCAGTTTTAAAGAACCTTACTTATTCGGTTAACATCCTATTTTTTAGATTCCTACTCTGCAAAACTTCATAGTTTGAAGAAAGTTCTGTTTCCCCCTACTGGCTTTGGTATAGAACCTCGAATGACAACACGACAATGCACCAAAGCTCTCAAGGGTATTAAGGAAATGAGTACTTTTTGTAGAGAAGAGGGCTGCTTCTATATTCTTCAAATTTTTCTTCTACAAGCAAAAGGAAGTGATTCTCATAATGGGAGATCAGATACCCATCACATTGTCGTTTTCAGCTCTTTCAATGTTCCCACCCACATATAAAAACTGCCAAACATTAGCAAGTTGAGGGGATTGTGACAGAATAGCACACTCTGCTTACTGTTGGCATCAGTGTGCTTAATGCCTACTAGGTGAAACCTGAGTAGTAAACAGCCATCTATGCAGAATGATACAGAATGATACAGGGGCACCATCTAATGCCAGCATGGTGGGAGGCCGAGGCAGGAGGAGCATAACTCTGAGCCCAGCCTGGGAAACTTTGTGAGACCCTGTCTCAAATATGTAAAAGGAGATGGACGTAACTCAGAGTACAAGACCCATCACAGACTCAATCCCCAGGGCGTGTGTATGTGAGGCAGGGTAGGGGGAGCTCGGCCAACAGCTGGGTCCACACAGATGCAGAGCATGAACCCAGGCACGTGCAGCCTGGGTTTAGTTTGCTTGCTTTTCTTGTCAATTCTCTGATTCTTTGGAAACCAATTATCTATCCCCAAATCCATTAAAGCATCTAGCTAGGATAAATAGTTCCTGCCCAGAGAAACAGTTCTCTATTGTCAGACATTCTCTCTTAATCGATCTTAATAAGCTATTTTAAATGAATGCTAGGGAAAATGCACAGCACTAACATGTGGCAATTATCTGTGATTCTCCTTTTTTAATGTCACTGAAGAGAAAAAAAGAAATGCACATACGGACAGATGCTAACTAGAGCTTTACAAAGACAAGGAAATCAGGGCATTTGGTAGTTGAATAACTTGACTATAAATCTACTAGAAAAGCAAGTTTCCAGCCAATGGAAATAAAAACCATATACACTGTTGGGAACGTAAAGGGTTGAAATTTCTGCAAGGCAAGAACCACAAAAATTGGCAGTGTCTAGTGACCCGGCCTAGGAGCTCAGTCAGTGCAGCAGCACCTCATTTAGGGGCTAAGCACTGAAATTCTGGAGATTTTAGCTCAGCTTTTAAGTGAGGAGAAACAGACAACACATTTTTTTTTTTGACAATGCTGTTCTGTTTTTGACAAATTGAAGAATTATAATTCCATTTGAAAGGTCACTTAATATCAATCATCCTTATTAACAGATGAGAACAATACAACCTAGAGGTTTTCTAGCCAGGAGCACAAGGCTGGTCCAGAGGACACACCCCTCCTTTTCTACTGCACGTTAGTACAACAGTAGCTGGCTATGCATTGCAGGCTGTTTCCTCAGAGAAAGGCTGAGTGCCCTTTCCCTGAAGGGTACCGGAAACAATCTATGTGTTACCAACTTGGTATGACAAACAGCAAGGTGGCTAAAGTGGCAAAACAGGATTTTCACCCAATTTATTCTGTGTACATCTTTGTTTTTTACAGAGGGTCCCAGGGACCCACATCACTCCAAGATTTATTAAAGAGTTTTCTTTAGATTTTTTTCTTATTGAAGTAATCCAATTTAGGACAACTGCTCATGAAAAACCAGATTTTCCAGTTTTGGAGGAAGTCAAAAGTAAATCATCAAATCACTTGTGCGTGGATGATGAAGATGAGCCATTAGGGCAAAGCAGAAAAGTGGTGTGGACACGTGATGATGAAGAGCATGATGGAGACGGTGACGGTGACAGCAACGACGGTGACGATGACGCGGACGCTGGCCGTGTGAGCAAAAGCTCCTGCTGCAGTGAAATGGAGCAAGAGTCCACTGATACAGACACAGGGAATGCAGACCTCCTTGATTCAGATGACAAAGAAAACAGCAACGTGAGGATGGACTGGACAGGCTGAAGTGTTGTGAAATGGCCACGCAACCAAATGGGATGATTCAGTGTTAGAACAAGGTCAGAAATCACAGTGAGGGTCTCCTAATGCCAGCACTGCCACTCAATTTACTCATTCAATTCACTCAAGACAACATGTTACAAGATGCCACGAAATACACAAAGGTGGGAATATGTAAAACATTCTGTGCGCACCAATAGCCATGTTAAAAACGTATTTATTATGACACCTTACTAACTGAGCTGACAGCATTCATAGGTCTGTACTTAGCAAGGATTTATCATGGTTATTACAGGAATTTAAAAGACAGAGAATTGATAGGTCAAAATATGTCATGGAGGACTGGGGAGATAGCTCAGTGGTGCAAGCACCTGCCTGGCAAACATAAGGACCCAGCTTTGATCCCCAGTACCACATGCCATGCCAGCTGCCAAAACCAGGCATGGTGGCACACACCTGTAATCCCAGCACTGGGAAGACTGAGACAGGAGGACCATTATGGGTCCAAGTTGCGTAGCAAGACCCTGTACCAAATAAATAAATACATATTTTTTAAAATGGCATAAAAATTTATGCCCTTGTAGATGTGAAGACTTACACTCTCAATTTAGACATTTATCCTGGACCTCAGCCATCAGATCCTTATCTATATAGTAATAAACTGAATGATACTGTGAAGAGACCTGCTGCTCCCATCTCCCAAATAATGAGAACGTGCCATTAGACAACTGGTTTACAAGTCTGCAACTGATGTTACATTTGCTAATACAATGTAAGTTGACCAGCACAGGAACTATACATAGGAACAAAGCAGAAATTGTAAATGAAATGCTGCAACTTCAAATCAGAGAATTGTATAGTACAATCTTTGGCCCTGATTTCAGAAAAATATAACATTGGCCTCAAATAGGGCAAAGAGAAACAAACTGGTACTGCTGATGTCAATATTTCCCCATCGTAAGAATACTGACAGAGAAACTTGGACAACATGGAAGCGTGAGATGGAGACTTCCTCCGACGAGGCTGAGGGCAGAGCTAGAGCAGGTATTGATGACGAATCACGCAGCAGCTATAGCGTCCCTTGAAACACAAAGTGCTGGGCAACGGCTGTGCTTTACTTGATCCCAAACATGTTTAGCATGAATAGTTCAATAATTTATAAAGCCAGTAAGTACAAAATAGCATGGGGAAATTTTCTTAGATGTTTGGGACTAGAGCTCATAAGAGTCTTTTGCAGCAGAGGAAAAACAAAATGTCTCTTCCCAGGAAACTACACAAAAAATTTGTTGGGCACACTGTGAGCTAAGAGGTAGCCAGGCAGGCCTAGCATCATAAAGACCTTCTATGACAGCTGGAAAACAAAAAATATGTCAACTGCGCCCTGTAAGGAACTACACGAAAACCAAACATGCATGCTGTCAGCGTAAGCCACACATGTGTGGTGGCAACTGAAGCAAAGCTTCTTTTTGTGGTAGAGTGCTAGTGGTATTTTCGTTGTAGTTCATATAGGAATTTATTTCTGATGCGTCTTTTAGGCTGTATAAGCAAGTACACAGCTGATGTGAAAGTACTGGTGTTTATTCTAATTACACAACAAAAATTAAGAATTTAATCCTTTATTTCATTGATAATTTATGTTCCTGTTAACTACACACTGTATAATACAACAAGAACCTCCTGATAAAACAGCAAGAGCACCAAGATGTCAAGTATGCCCTACGAGATGGCCAGGAAAGCAAAACACACGTGCCATTAGCGTGAAATATGTGTATGAAACACGCTGTTGTCATGTGTGCGTGTAAGAGTGCCCTAGGTGTGATAACTAAAGTCTTTTTGGTACAGTGCTATTGGTATTTCCACTTTAGTTCATATAAGAATGTGTTTGTGTTGTTCTTTTTTAGTTAGCACACCCCAAAGCACAATGTTGAAATTTTTGATGCTTGTTTATAAACACTCAATAAATATTAAAACTTCAAAACTTTGTTCTTGTGGTATTTTTCCTAAGAACTTGTTCAATATAATATAAATCATAGTGTTAAAAATTCATAATAGAAACACTCTAAAGAATACACATGGGTCTGACAGAGCCATCTACGCTTCTGCCTGGATGACACCACCAGTGTTCTGTTAAGGACTTACAGCGCAGGCTGTGGGAAGGGCGGGGCAGCCGGGAAGCCTGCTGCTCTTTGACTTATAATTCCATCTTCAATCGGTCATTTAATCAGCATGTGACCTGTCTTTATCTCTCTGAGCATTTACTAAAGACACTAACAAAATCCTCGAGCATTTGCTATGTCCTACATGGTGAAGCTACTCTAGAAATTAAGCTGTATCTAGCATAGAAGTACTGTAACAAGCCCCTCTTATATTTCAGCAAATACATAAGTTACCGCCACATTTTAGAAGTCCCTTGAGTCCTCACTCCATGAATGCACATGATCTTGTGCTCCTGTGAAGGGGCAGGTGTGTACACACAGCAACTGTACATATTTCTCAAAAGGGTACCTGTCCAACCCTAGAGCTGTGGTGTCTATTGCTAATAAGCAGGGCCAAGTGACCTAGTGACAGGACAAAAGAACTGTCTTGGGCAAAGTAAGGGAGCCCTGCTTATTAACGGGCAATTTAAAAGGGGGAAAGGAGCCAGGAGCAAGCAAGGACTAAGGCGTCCCCACCAAGAATCACACGCAGTACTCCATCAAGGATCCCATTTCTGCCTGGGACTGCCTGCTTCTCTTGAACCCAACAGTGCTATACTGCTGAGTTACATCTCTAGCCCTTTTTAATTTTTATTGTGTGACAGTCTTGCTCATAGGTCGACCAGGCTATCACCAAACTCATGCTCTTTTGCGTGAGGCTAATTAATGACTTCTGCATGCAGCTCCCTAGAAAGCTTACGCTGGGTTTGTCCCAGGTTAACAATTAGCACCGGGAGGCACTCGTCTTTTACAGTAACAAATGATGCAACAAATGGAACTGGAAAAGAGGCACATCACCCTGAATTCTTTTTACTTTAACTCTCTTTAAGGTTACTCAGACTAACAACAGTGCACTAGCAGCCAGTATGGAGAAAACAAGCTGGGGAAGAAATCTGAAAACAACCAACTAGTGATTTTACATTTGTGTAACGTTTTTGGCAACTGACAATTAAGAATTTCATCAAAATTAATGCAAACTTACCTATACCAACTTAGTGCTTCTGAAATATGCCTGCTTCTTTTGATAAACAGTTTTCAGTAATGAGAAGTAGGTGGAAGCGATGTACTCTATACCCCTAAACTTCCTGTCAGCATCAGTCCAAACTGCATCAAAGTACCTGAGTGAGCAAGCTCAAAAACAGGGACCCTGTCTTTTTTTCTCATGGAGTCTCTTCTTGTGCTCAGGCACTTTGATGAGAAGCCCTCAGATGCAGTGAGAAACACCATCCTCAGGGTAGGACAAGCAAACCTTACAGCTTAAAAATGTAATGTTTCTAAAATGGATAACCACACATGTCACACACTGCTTTAATGGCGTCAGGATGCTGGGCTTACTCCGGCATGACTGGTGGGGCTGCTACCATTCAGTTTACTAATGAAAAAGGTAACTCGACATCCATTTGTGGGTATAAAAGTGCACACTCTATTTTAGACTGCACAGAGTCAATTTATGGTAGAGCCACCTTGATTCTAAATAAGATTTTATAATGACTTATGGTATTCTCCTAGGTTCTGCCATTAGCAACACTTTGACAACTGGAAAAATGTTTATTGTATACTCAACCATGAAATGTTCAACCTTAACCACAGCCGGCATGCCTGTCTCAAAGATGAGAACACTGCAATGAAGAAAGTTGGTCAAAAATCACAACCAGGCAGCATTCAAGGCTCGTTCTGCCTGGATCCAAATCCCGAGACAATTTTCCTGTTTGTTACTACACTCAAGCCCCTAAACAAATTTAAAGTGTTCAACTACACAACCCAAAATAACAAAATCACACGAACCCACCGCTTAGCTTATTTCATACCTTTAATCCTCTGAAACTTCCTGGGCTGGTTGGAGAGGAGCTGGAGGATTTTGTAGATTTAGGAGTAGAAAGTTGGCTGCTGGGAGTCCCATTAACTGACCATAAGACAACAAAGGAGACAAAGGTCATCAACTATCAAACAACCAGATTGTGTAAAACCACTAAATTCATGCACAATGTAGCTTCAATAAAACTTCAGTTTACTTAAAGCTCAAAGCAGATGGCAAATCAGCAAAAAGCAAAAATAATGTATTTCATTGCATTACAGACAAAAAAAAAAAAAAAATCAGACAAGGAGTGAAAATAGAATTATTTTCAATAATGGCCTTCCAACAGTAATTAATATAAACCAATATCTAATACACAGTGGAATTAGAGGTAGGGGCGTGTGTGTGTACCTCACTATCTATCTTGGCTGTCAGAAAGTAGATGACTGGCTGTTATGTTTTGATTCAGCACGAAACTTATTCTATTACCTCCACCCTGTCC
>NDGM010946348.1:0-12697 GCA_002564305.1 Octomys mimax | reverse complement strand
TCTCTCTCTCTGTCTCTCTAAATAAATAAATAAATAAATAAATGTTAAAAAAAAAAAAAGAAAGTAACTTATCCCTAATTCTAAAGCAAACAGGATTTATGGGAAAGAGTACAACCGTATGAAATCACCTAGACAGGTACCTCTCACTCTCTAGACAATGTGCGGGCTCTAAGAGTTCTCCCAACTTCCTTCTCACTCCCTAGCTTCATGAGCCACCTTCCTAATGGGGTCAAGGCATAATCTATACACACCTTAGGTTGTGCTAGTTCCAAAATTATTTCTCCTTAATCATGGTTTTAAAGAATGCTAAATGTCTTACAGTTTTTCTGGTTTTTATTCACACCCATAACTATGGAAATATAAAAGTTAAGCTTAATAACTGTAGCATTTATATACCTATGATATATATAGAATAATAACCTGAGGCTGAACCACAAGTTCTTGAAATCTGGAACGATGACTTTCACTCCTGAATGCATTGCCAGGAAAACTCACAGGGCAGATGCGAGAAAGTACTCACACAGACTTCTTACTGGCAACCTCACCGTGTTAAGAATTAAAATTAAGACATGTGAACCACAACCTAGTTGTAATTTTCATGTTCTCCTTTCTTCCAGAACATTGGAGTGGAACTGTGACACTGTTAAGAAACTGACATATCCTGATCCCTAAGTGTTTATGAGCACCTGTCCTTAGCAAATTTGACATCACCTCCCACCATTCATGGACTAATACACAATGCCCACATGGCACATATGTCTATCTATTTAAAGGGAGAATAAATTGAAAAGGGTCAAATAACAGTAAATTTAGAATCTACATCAGTATAAGAAAATGTTATCATTAGCCTGGAGATATAGCTCAACAGACTAAGCACCTGTTTAGGCAAGTGCAGGAACCAGGGTTCAATCCCTGGCACCACATGCCACACTAGTCCTGCTCCTGGGCACACTGAGCTGGCCAGAGTCCAGGAGTAGTGGCACACTCCTATAATCCCAGTACTGAGGAGGCTGAAAGCAGGAGAATCACTGTGAGTTCAAGCTGCATAGTGAGACCTTGTACCAAACACATTAAAAAAAAGTTGTCATTAGCTATAGAGGTATTTTTGAGTAGATGAATGAGTTTTCTATCTGAAATTTTACTACTTGGAGAACTATTTATTGTAGAGTACTAAATAATATATTAGCAATTCAGATATGATTATCAAAAATGCATGAAAATTGAGAAGCTTTTGGATTGAGAGTAGTTTAGGCCTGCAGATAATAAAATTTACATAATTCTAGAATTTCATTTAATTTTATTTTTACATTTTGAGAAGTTATATTTATATTTAAAAGACAGTACGGAGCATCACATATGAACAACATCACCATTAGAATGCACAGATATTTCTAGATTTTCCTTGTTGTGGCACACTGCCATTTTCTCTTCTCTGCACATAATTGTAAGTTTCCCTGGACTCTTGGTTATTGGATACATTCCCCATCCTTTCCTACAAATAGGTGTTACCAGTTGCCTGCCTATCCATTAGGTGGTAAAGAGGAAGTCAGAGAAAGTACCTAGGGACATCCTTGAGAAAAAGAGCCTGACTGCTTTCTTCTTACCTGCTCTTCTGATGAATAAAAGAGAATCTTTTTAAAACTTTCTGGTTGTATGAGTGTCCTGTGTTCTGGATCTGGTAGAAACCTATAAGAACAATGTATGCACCATTATTGCACCAAGCCTGCATGCCTCCAACAAGCCATGTCTCTGCTTCCCCACTTCCACTTGCCGAAACACACTTCCGAGTGGTTTGTAAGACACTCAAAGGTGGAAAGGAAAAATATCTGAGTTAACAGATACCTCTTGCCAATGGTGGGGAGCATGGCTTCCATTTGATAAGCAAAGATTTGGACATGAATGTCTGGGGAAAAAATACAAAAATAGAAACCTACAAAACCGTGTCATGGAAGAAAGAGAATAAAATTTGAACTAGCATCCAGTCAAACTCTTATTACCCAGAAAAAAAGGTTTGCTTTTTTTTCAGTGGTATTCAACTTGGGAAAATGAGGCAGATTTTCCAGAGGCACTTTTATTCCTGGTCTTTAAACCGCAATAGTTTATGACATAGTGTAAATACAGAGATAACTAGAACATCATCTCAGCCTCATTTTGCTGGCAGTTTCTCTCAAAATTGTGAAGTGTTCTTAGTAAAACCCATGTTTTCCTTCTTTTAATATCCCCCAGATTAAATATAGGTTGATGATTCCATTTGCTAAGCTTTTAAATTGTTGTATATTGTTCTTTCTACTGATAAAGAATCTTGCTTTATATTCAAATTCCATTTGCATAAAATTGGACCTGGTTTTCTTCTTATTTATTTTCCTGTATTTTCACATATCTGAAAATTCTGCAGCAGCTCTGTCCCAGGCAGCAAATCCATCTGGCCTCTGGTAAGGAGTGTGGCACTGCACGCGGGACTTCTGAGCGAGTCTTGGTGTCTCCTGATATTATTCATCACAATGTTTCGTGCCAGTTTTAGTCTCCTAGGCTTTTTCAGTTTACATTCCTCATTCAAAGGGATGCCAAGAAACCAGCAAGAAAGCATTTATTAAGTTGGACAGGGAGACATTACAGAAATGAAGGCATTAGATGGATGAGTATTTATCTTTAGAGGGCCCCAGAGCAGGCGTGTTCAGAGGGCCAGCGACTGCCGGGTTTGGTGCGCACAGTGCAGTACTTTTGCTCCATTTTAGCATGCCACGGTTCCCAGTTAACTAGAGAGGAAAACTGCGAACATATTGTATGCATCTAACCACTCCTGGAAATGCACAAATAGAGACAAATTCATGTGTTTTTTTAAATAAATCATGACACATAACTGTGGAGGAAGAACAAATTTGCATTCTTGAATGTTTAGTAAATCAAAATGCAACATTTAGTGAGAGATGTGGGGCTTAGTTCTTCACCACAAGTGGAGAACTGTATGAAAAATACTTCCCACGGATTCCACAGCGGAGACAAAGACAGAGCAGCAGCACCACCATTTCGTGGTTTGGGTGAGTTTCCATGGCTTGGCTTCTGTGGATCCCCACCCGACCGTGAGGCCAGAAGTCTCCCCTCATTTGCCCGTGACAGGCTGCTGATACCGTCAGTAATTTATTATCGCTTAACACTGGGAACAAAGTCACATTTTTTAAAAATTGCAAATTATCAATCTATGTACCTTCAGCATCACTTCTACCCACACACACTCAGGTTCCTGCATCAGGGAAGCAAATGCTCCCTGGACCTCGGGATCTTTGACATCATTTCTTTTCCAGGCCAAGTGCATTCGCTGTCTGCAAAGCTAAAGGGGAAGCAGCTCTGGCAAGTAAGTACATGGAGACAGGTAAAGAATGCTGCTTTCTGTCCATTGGCTTCTTGAATATCTCTTGGGGCACCAAGGAGGAATATGTGATTTGTAAAAATGCTTTGCTTGGTAATTTTGGGATTTCTCTACAATACTCACTCTAGATTTCCTTTCTCTGGACAGGTAATTTTCAGAGCTTGTGTGTTTTGGCCTCAGGAAAACTGAGAGAATATATCTTTAATTGGTACTGGCAGAAATATCTAGTGTGAGATGTCTCTAGTGTCAAAATTGAAGATTTTCCCAGGAACTCACAACTAGATTGAAAGCTCCTGGAAGACAAGAACTGGGTCCAATATCATTTTGAGTTACCTGAAAGGCTTAGCATTTGCCTGGGTATAGTTGTTCTGCATGAGTTATATGAAGAAATTCATCTAACTATAACTAAAAATTTTGACAGAGTAACAACAGCATCTTGTGTTTTTGTTATTCAAGCCTTCCAACTCAGAGCTAGACCATCAATTAATTCATCCATCCATCCTTTCAACAAAATGCACCTATTTCCTCTGATGTAAAAACAGACAAAATCAAATAAAATTAAAAATGTATCAACTTAGGGAAAAACATTTTAAAGAAATATATATATATATATATATAGATATATATATATATATATATCCAGGCTCAAGAAAGTTTTTAATTTGTTTTCTAGGTAATTATAAGGAACAAATAGAAATCAGATACATATGTAAAAGGCCTCAAAGTCCATCAAATGTTTATCATAAAGATAAATGACAGAGTAGAAACTAGTATCCAAAGAATATAGGAATTATAAGTATGTATCAACTGCAAGATATAAAAATATTAGTATCTGGAATCAAATTTCCAGTTGCTTTGTGTCTGCTTTAGATAAGAGTGTTTTGTAGGGAGCATTTGAGGAAAGCTTTTACTTATACAGGGATGTACTAGAACAAACATCAAAAGAAGAGATTAAAAATTGGACACATACAGCTAGGATGTATGCAGGGAGGCATCTGGGCTCTGTGACTGAGCACCTTGGGTGTGAGGTGGGTGAGCTCTGGAGCCGTCTCAGCCTCGATTTGCTCATAAAGATGGAAACTGGAATCAATGAATGCTGCACTGCTTTTGGAAGCAGCTGAATCTTAAATTTAGAGGATTTTTGAATAAAGTACCAATAAATATCCTTTCTAATCAGGGTCAGGGTGAGAGATAAACTATAAAAAATAAATGGACTTTTTTCTCTTTTATCACATGTGGTCCGATGTTTGTGGATACGGGCCAAGATAAGCGAAGAAGCACGCAGGTAGCAAAGGCGCTGTGCCTCCCATGCACAGGTCACCAATTCCGGGGAGCAACTTAATCAGCAACAGGGGGATTCCCAGAAGAAACCACATTTACTCGCATCGTTCTCGGTTGCTCTTCACTTCTTTATGAAAATCCTCCTGCTCTGCCTTCCAAGATGCAAAATATTAGTGCATTCCTCAAAAATCCCCTCTTGCTTCATACATCTGACTGAGATGGGAAAGTGAACTCAGGGAAATATTTAGGAAACTCTTAGGAATGTGGTTAAATGTGAAACGAAAACAAATGACGGTGCCCCTGCTAAGCAGTAACGGACTGTGGAAAATGGTGTCTACAATCACACAACGTTCGATGATTATTAAATCTGGCGGTAGAATCATGTGGTCCAGGGCTTGATGGTTTTCACAGAGTCTCTATTACTGACATGAGTGGTAAAAGCCATTGGTTTCCTCTATGGCTCATCGGCCCCATGTCATCTCGTTGAGTGCCTCATTTTCTGTACCTGGAGTTAACATCGGTCAGAGGTCGTATGCTGATTAACCTTAGCAAGCTGAGAGAAGAGATTCAAACTAAGAGCACTAACCTCAGCCGTCGATTAGCCTATTAGTGAGTTCAGTGGGCCCCTGGAAGGTGATACCAAGTCAGAGGAAGCAGGTCGTAGGGACTCACAGTCCTGACCCTGCAGGCATGCTTGCCCCCGGCTCCTTCCGCTCCCTGCTCTCCACTCCTCTGTGCTTCTCTGATGCCATGAGTCCGCCTTGCCAGGCCTTTTTGCCATGGTGTTTCTGCCTGGAGCCAGCTGATCATGGACTAAAACCTCCAAAAATGCGAACCAAAGTAAGGTCTTGGTGTTTTAAGTGGTGTGTGTTCTGGTCCAGCAACAGAGTGCTGACCAATTCATGAAATGAAAACATAGATGCTGGGCCTGGGAGATAGCTCAGTGGTCTAGGTGCCTGCCTGGCAAGCACAAGGACCTGAGTTCGATCACCAGTATTGCATGCTGTGCCCAACCCGCGCTGAGCTGGCCACCAAAACTAGGCATGGTGTTGCACGCCTGTAATCCCAGCACTGCAGAAGCTGGGATAGGAGGATCACTACGAGTCCGAGCTGCATAGCAAGACCATGTACCAAGTAAATATATATATATATTTATATATAAGAGAGTAAATATATATATATATATATATATATTTACTCTCTTAGTTCAATGAAAATAAGATTTGTTCTAATATTGTTTAGACAAGATGTCATGTCTGCATCTTGTCCTCTGAATAACTACTACAAAGATAGCAATATGCATTGTATTAAATATCGTAACTGTCCTCCCAACCTGTTTTGAAACTGTTTCATTGCTATTTTATGTTTTTTCTCATTAAAACAAAAAAAATTTAAGTAAAATCATAATTTTTATTAGAATTGATGAAAACAGATGAAGTTATTGAAAGATAGGTATTCTGCCAGGTACAGTTTCATTGTCTTCTCCTTCCTCTTAACCTTTCTTTTATCTATTGTAATAGAGAAATAACAAAGTGTGTGTGTGTGTGTATGTGTATCACAAGGAAACAAAGGTTCTACTTTACAAAAATTTACATTTAGATAAAAGGCCACCTTTATGTTGGGTGTTTTCTATATATCCTGAACATAAACAACCTGCATATTTTTAAAAAATGGTCATAAAAGTTGATTTTAAAATCAATCTTTTTAGGTTCATATATACTACACTAAGTAAGGGACACCAGCTGAAGAGAGACACAAAAGCCACACTGCATAGAATCAGCTTACTATAAGAACTGGGAACTATTGATTTAGCAGAGGAAATGACAATTTAAAAAGCATTTTTTAATTAGCCTGTGAACACACAGGCCTTATTAGCCCTCAGTTCCAAAGGCTACTAGTTGCTTGATTTTAAGTAATTTTTATCTCTCACATGCTCATTTCTTTCTTCTCTACATAAAACAATGCCTATAGTGTACTACTGTTACAAGGATTAAATGCTCTATTTTAATCGGTGGCTAATGATTTTTAGTATAATCTTTTACCTGTCCTTTAGAAGTGTTGTTGGAAACTAGAAATATTAGGGCAAATGACTAGTCAACAGGGAAGGTTTGAAATTAAATCTAGTAGAAGTATTAACTCAACAAAAATGTAGAAAAAGTAAAAGTATTTAATATGCTGAAAAAATTAGTGGAAATTATTAGTTCAAAAATAATTCACAATTATTAGTAAATAATAAACCATTTGTATTAGTAATTCAAACAATTAATAATTATTTTGATTTATTATTAATTGAAAGTTCTTGGTATTTAATTATTTAATTTATTGCCTTTTTTGTATTTAGTACAGGGTCTACAGGGTCTCGCTATGTAGATCAGACTCGTGATTCTCCTGTTTTCAGCCCCTCAAGTCCTGGGATTATGGGCGTGCACCACCATGCCCAGTCTCAATCGCCATCTCAGTGCACCCCAGGGATGGGGTTGGCACAGCATGCTGGGGATTGAACCCTGGCCACTGCACTTTGCCTTAGCAGTGCCTTATAGTTAATTGTTGCTAATTAAAAATTATTAATAATTTGTCCTTATCTCTAGAACAGAGCTATACTGTAACAAAATAGTTGCAGCTAACTTAGTTGCAAGCTGATACACAGTTCACTTATATGAAAAGTGCTGTGTGATAAGAATCCTTGCTATTTTAGAAAGATAATGACAATATTTGATTTTACAAATATTTTGAGTGCTGCACAATGTCTTTTCCAACAATGTCTTTTCCATTCCTGTATCCTTGAGTCTTATCAAACCTAGCAAAGAGAACTATACCTGCTTTTAACCCAAATCATTTCATTAAACATGAAATGAGAATATAGATGACAGTGCCCGTGTAAGCGGCAGTTCACTAGGGAATTGATGTCCAGAAGAGTGACTTGATTATAATGTATCTTGCAGATACGACTGCAATGTGAGGGTCCTAACCCCACCAGTGGATTACCTATGGATTGCGGTCCCTTCTGCATGGTGTGAAGGATGATCCAACACAAAAGCTCTGTTAAGTAGATTGGGAACATCATCTTTGCTGCCCCTAATCCTGAGAAATGTGAAATTGGTACATGGAAAGTGCTTTAAATTGTTATGAGTGTCAGGGATGGAACAATACAAAAGTTTGGGGATAGATTCCAGAATGCAGTAAAATCACCTCTGGAAACAGAGAGACATAAACAAATATCCACATAACGAAAGAATCATGTTACCCCAGAAGGAAGGCAATCCCAAGAGGAGCATCCCTGGTGCTGGAAAAACACAATAATCCCTCATTACAGCACCTTTTTAGGTCCAACTCAGTTTCCTTCCTGTTAAATTCCATGACATTCCCTTGGGTTTTCCATGATAAGGGCTACCCCTATTAATAGCTTGAGGGGTTTCCCTAGTTTTACAGTACTATAACAAGGAAGCAATGAACATCATGTAGATATCCCATTGGAGCATACTATAGTATATTTCAAATACATATTACATAAGAAAATAATAGGATCAAAATTCTATAAAAATTCCTAAGCATTACGTTCCAACAGTCTTCTTACCTATCTCCTCTCTAAATTACTCCTCCTTCCTGCACAGAGATATACAGGCAGGCAGGCAGACAGACAGACAGACAGACAGACAGACAGACAGACAAGCTGATTCTTGAGAATTCCTTGGGAAATTACACAGATTTGAAACTATACAGTTCTTGAGCAAAGGTCAAGGAAAAGTCAATTTCCTGCTGGCCCGCCTGTGGGGCGCACTGAGATGACATTTGAGACTGGGCATTGTGGCGAGCGCCTATAATCCCAGCTCTTGGGAGGCTGTAAACAGCAGATCACTACAAGTCCGATCTAGTAGTGAGACCCTGAATGCCCAGTACATCCTTCCCTAGAATACAAAAAATACAAAAAAAAAAAAAAAAGAAATGTCAATTTTGAATAGGCCATTGTCATTACTGATAAGGTAAACTCAGAATCTTCAGAAGACCTATAAAGATGAATCCACCAATTTATTTCACTCTATATAATATACGAGACTCCAACGTAACTTTAAATTTCAAGGCATCCCAAAAATCCTATGAGTGTGTCAGTGCCAATCCCCACAATCTCTGAAAACCCACATTCCAGTTTAAGAAACACAATGTACTGTGTAATAAAATAATAATGGACAAAACCCCATCCTTACATGTTGCACATTAAGATAAATTTACAGATCAATGGATTGTATATCTTTAATTGTGGTTGCTCCAAAATTCTCCAAACCTCTGGAATTTCTAGTCCTCATGTTTTATCTTCACACATAACCATTAGAAAAATGTGTACCTTTCACCGATTTGGGCAAAGGGACTGTGTTATTAAAATCAGAGTCACAAGAGATCCAGTGGTTACTGAAAATTACTGTGATTGCTTTCTAATAGGAAGATTTCCAAACTTCTCCTTTGATGTGGTTGCAATCTTGAATGCTTGGTGTGAGGGAGTTGGTGTGGTAGAGATAGGAAATACTTAGACTTCTCTACTGGAATCAAGGCCTAGAAGAAAAGTCTTAAATTGTGTGAAAAATTTGTCTTGGTGATTGCCACTTAGAACATTAATACATATGTAGAAACACTAAGAAGAGATCATTTTTCTGTCTTTTGGATATAAAATATCAGAAGGAAATTTTGTTTGGCTCCATGTTCCAGAGCAAGTACCACTTGTGTGTAAACAACACCAGTCCAACAGAGGGAGCTACGCACACACAAGGATTGAGCGAGATGGTGAAGATTATATTAGATCATGATCAGGCTTTTATTTGATAGTCTAAATCCCAGCTTCACTCTTAATGTGAGAGAGAGTATGAAGCACTGATGCAGAAGCCCAGCATCATGTGTGCCTTCGCTGCACATCCCGGTCCTACCTTTCCTGTTGCCCTCTGCCCTCTTTTAGCTTCTGCTTTCTCAAAGCAAAGTCTCACACCTCCCTTTACTTTTATTTTCCTCCACTTCTGTTCCTACATAGTATGCCTGGCAAGGGCTGTTGTGGCTCCTATATCTCCATTATTAAGCCAAAGACAAAGCAGTCCATATTCCTTTCAATTCCAGGTTTTGTCCCCAACTTAAACGTTATGGTAAATATTTCTTGAGCAAAGCATGCAAGAATGAGAAAGGCATTCTGGAGTCATCGCTAGTGGTAGGTTCTAGGTAGATCAAAAACCTGTGTGAAATCAACTCTATTAATATCTGTATCTATATATTCTGTTAATGCTGCTATTTCATACAAAGCAAATGACAAAATTTATAAAGTATGAAAGTAAAGAGACAGATTCAGAGCATTAGATATACATGGTTATTCTAATATTCTTAAAGAAAAATAAACATATACCAGATATTTTAAACAATGCTAAAGTTACTGTTCTACTCAAACAAATCCAAAATGATTGAAAATCGGAGTTTTATTTAAGAACCTGCTACAGACTAAGCAAGAATTCCAACATGGATCGAGCAAAAGTCCACTGCAAGTTGTGCTTTTGAGCATAATACCATTTGTTTCTCTTATTGCACTCATTATTTCCACTTGCACAGCTTTGCCAACCAGTGTATTGCTATTGAAGGACAGATGGCACCTATCTTTTGTTTATAATGTGTGTAAAAGGAATTATCTTTTGTTTTAAGGATAGTTTGTTGTAGAAGCTTACATATAATTGCAAAAATGAGCACAAGTATAATTTGGACATTAAGACAAAGCTCAGCTAAACATAAAGACGCACAGTCGTATGGGAATATGCAAAGCTAGTGTATCATGCTACCATTCGAACGCATTCTTCTCTAACTCTAGCTGGTTTTGTGCTATGAGCCAACCCAATTCCCATTTTTCCCTTTCCCAGTTTGGACTCTCTCTACTTTTTGTATCCAAGTCTATTCATCTTTCAAAGATCAGCTTCAATTCTTTCTGTTCCATGATTATTCCAACTACTACATCTCCAGAGTGTATGTTTCTCAAGCCTTACCATTCCAAGCTTCTGGAGACTAATCACGTGCATGTCAAACTTGGCCAGGAAGACACACAAACTGGCACCTTGAGGTGCTGGAAACCACAGATGCTCTGTTCATAGCTCTGTGCCCTCATCAAGATCACCTTTTCCTCAAAGACATGAAGTGCAGAAAAATCAGTGGGCTACATGTTGTGGATCAGACCAAAGCCCTCATGTGATGTTTAAACACAAACCTTGGGCTTCAGAAACTGTTTGTTTTCCTTAATGGCTGCACTGCCATGCTCCTGCACATGTCTGTTCTGTCCCTTCTGGCATTTGTAAAAGACTCACTAAATAGTTGTTGAATACCATACTTTTTTAACTTTGCTCTTCTTATCTGCTGAAAGCTCTCTTATTCCTTTTTCAACAGTACGTTGCAGTCTCTGATTCTCTGCTGAACTGAAGAATGCTGGTATGAAAAGGGAAAAATAATTGTGTGCTGTACTATGTGGGAAGATGACAGAAGTTGGCTTGTGATGGACCCTCATTAAAAGGCAGACCCCAACTTAGGTGTGTTAGGTTCCATTTTTATTTCTCATTAATCCATGTCTGCAGTCCATAATGTCTAATTCCTCACAGGCAATTGACACACGTGCACAACACATCTTTATTACTTTTTTCTCAACCCCTTTCCCCCTCCTATATCTATTTTCTGATTCCTTTCACTTGAGAAGTATAACTCCCTACTTCCACTTCCTAAGGTCTATTTTTTCTTTGGCTCTGTATTTATATTTTGGGTTTGTCATATAAGGAAAACCATGAGAGAAATCATGTGATATCTAAGCTTGTGTGTCTGATTTACAAAAGTGTAACATTTGTACATCAAAACTGTTAAATGATCAGAAATGTATGTGTCAATCCAATGGTTTTCTCTCTGTTTTCATAGCTCCTGAAATCTGACAGAAAGTCACTGTGTCAGGCCTATGAATCTCACTCGCATGCTCCTTCCATGTTTCTTTCTCTTTCTCACTTCCCTCATCCCTGTTCCAATGATTTCTCTCAACATTTTGAGTGTTCCGGTTCTATCAGTCAAGCACGAGGCCCACGTTAATGGCCGGGCTTCTCTTTCTGCTCACCTTTACCCTTTACTGATGTGCGGCTACAATGCTGCGCTCAGATCTCAGACATCTGCTGGTTTGAGATGTAGTTCAACGGCACCACATTGTTTTTTGAACAAACCAAATTTTGATAAGAGTCTTCTAGGGTAGCACTACGAATAGTGTCATTTTTATATAATTAATCCTAAAATTATTCATTGTTATGATCTCATACTGAGGAAAGTCAAGGAATCATGGTATAATAAAGCACAAATTGCTTTGCCATAACTTATAAGGCTATCTCCATATTTAATGTTAACTTAGAGGATGTCTATTGTACTATTTATGAAAAAAATGGACTTCCTTTTGTGTGTGTGTGTGTGTGTGTGTGTGTGTGTGTGTGTGTGTGTCTGTGGCCGGCTTAGCCTGCCCTGGGGGTAGGGCTGGCATAGCACGTGGTACCGGGGATTGAACCACAGCCCCTGCGCTTGCCTAAGCTTGCCTAAGTGGGCACCTTAGTCTGCTGAGCCATCTCACCAGCCCAAAATTAATTTCTTTTTATGTACCAGCAATCGAACTCAGGATCTTGTGCTTGAAAGGCAGGTGCTTAAGCCACTGAGCTATCTCTCTGACCAAAAAATGAACTTCTTGATAGCATTTTTGCAAGACATTTAAAGTTTCTAAGCCCAAGAATTTTTTTTCTATTCTTTACAGTGCATTTGAGAATCTTCCGTAAAATCTAATTTTCTTTTTATGCATTTGTCACAAATATTCAAAATAAGTAACATTATGACTTGCTAAATAATTATGGTGCTGCTTTTATTTTTAGGCTTTTAATCAAGATAATTTTGGACTTATTAAAATTCTCATAGATATGAGATTCCTGTTATGAAAGATTTTGAAAGCTTTTAATTCAAAAATGTAGGGGCTGGGGAGATGGCTCAGTGGAATAAGCACTTCCCTGGCAAACACAAGGGCCTGAGTTC
>NDGM010946329.1:0-10027 GCA_002564305.1 Octomys mimax | reverse complement strand
ATATGTGCTTCAATATATAATATATCTTGTTTAAGTGAGATTTTAATTTTAAGAAATTTACAATGATATATTTGGATCTTAGATATTAATTTCACCAAAATATGTACTTCATTAAAAACCAAGATTTTATTTGTCTGTTTCTGTACCAAATCCCAGTGACAAAGACATTTAGCACACACTAGAGCCCAAAATGTATTTCGTGAAGTAAATTTAATCCTTTTCAGGTTATAACATCCCAGGCCTTGCATGCTGTCTGATCTGCACACCCTGCAGGAATTTCACTGCGTCATTTGGTGTATTTTGAATGTGTGTATGTATGCACAGCTTTCTAGGTACCCTCCTCACTTACCTTCTGCACAAATGCTATCTTTTCTTCTTTTGTGAATATCCAGTCTTGACACAGAATGGTCATTCTTCTGCTGCTTTTATTTCAGCCCTACTAGAAGGTATGTCACTCAAAATTATCAAATGTTTTTGAAAAAAATCCTCATTATTTAAATATGTCGATTCATTCTACTGCATGTGTATCAAGCAAATGCAATTTCCTGAATTAGTAAAGAGTCGAGTAGATTTGCGAGAGATCTTTTTGATGAGGATGGACATCTTCAAAAGACGAAACAGGTGAAAAGGGCTTTACATAAAATTAAAGGCAACCGTTCGAGTCAGTAGAAACACACATGCGTGCCATTTAAGCACTTGCTATGATGTCTTCACTGACTACCTGTGATACATTCAATATGGAAAGTAAAAACATGCGGTACACCTCTGAAGAAACCCGCAGACATATAATTATCAGAACACATTGTAGTAAGGCAAGAGATGCAGATCAAACTTCAGGAATTCTGACAGTTGGAGCATGATGCAAACTAGAGTACAAAAGATTTCAAGGAAGAATATCCAGGAATTCACACGGGGGAAAACAGGTAGAAAGGACAATGAATTCAAGCTTCAGTTTAAAATTTTAACACAATTTCATTTTGTGTTGGTCAAAATCTTACAGCTTTTATAGCCACTAAATCAAATATAAGTACATATACACATTTAAATGTTATATACATTTGTATTTTATTTTTACTTTTATTTATTTATTTATTTATTTTGCGGAACCGGGGATTGAATTCAGGCCCTTGCGCTTGCCAGGCAAGCACTTATTCTAGTGAGCTAACTCCCCAGCCCCTAAATATGTATTTTAATAGTAATATATGAATGTATAGAAATAATATGTGCAATCCAAATACATTAAAATACATAAATACATATTTTGATATAAATATATAAATGTATGTAATAATATGTATAATATAAATAGATACATATCTTTTGAACCTTGTCAGTAAACATCAGTCCTCACACCACTCTCCTCTGTCAGCATACACATTCCAGACCTCTTTGTCTACCCACCTTCATATTCTAATTACCTTTAAAAGCTGTGTTATGTTTGGCTCTACTCCCGCTATTTCTCTTACCCTCCTCCACTGAGCCAGCCATGGCCCACGTTCTTATCTGAAAGCCTGTCCAGTGTTAGTTCTCTCTTCAAGAGGACATCCACTTCCCATGCAAGCTTCACACAGAACTTCCAGATTCCAAGAGTTAGAAGTAAGTAGATCAAGCTTTCTGTCTTCAGCCTCCGTGCACAGACCCTTGACACTAGGAGAACTATTGTCCTTTCTGTCACACAAATCCTGAGAATTGTCCTAACTTTTGCACTGTGTTTGCTCACCACAATTGCTTATCCATTTTCATTGTTTCACTCTTCCATACCTTAACTTGAACACTTTGAATATCTTCAATTCTTCTCAACATTTTTTTAAGTTATATATTTGGTATAGGGTCTCGCTACCCAGCTCCAACTCCTAACAATCCTGTTTTCAGGCTCCCCAGTGCTGGGATTACAGGAATGCACCCCAATGCTCAGTTTCAGTGGCCGGCACAGAGGGCCCAGAGCAGGACTGGCATGGCATGTGGTACTGGGGATTGAACCTGGGCCCTTGAGCTCGCGAGGCAGGTGCTTAGACTACTGAGCTATTTCCCTGGCCCTCTATTTTGAATAAAAGCCACAGCCTTTATGGAAATCAGTATTTAAATTTCTCAAAAAACTGAAACTAGAAATCCCATTTGACCCAATTTCCCTTCTAGTCATCTTCCCAAAAGAGTTACAGGCATCATAATACAGCGATCCATGTACACCCAAGTCATGCCACCACAGTGCCCAGCAGCTAATCTCGGAAGCAACCCAGGTATGCATCAACAGATGAGAGAAAGAAAACGTGGTACTTACAGACAACACTGTACTAATGGGCTATAAAGATAAACGAGTCATCTGCAAGCAAAAGGAAATACCTTGAAACCACAATGTCAAATGCAACAAATTAGACATGCAAGCTTTAATGTTACATTATTTCTTTTATATAAGAAACTGAAGGTTTGCAAGGTAGCTCAGCAGCCTACTGAGCAAATGCAGGGACTGGGGTTCAATCCTTAGTACTACGTGCTGCACCAGTCCACTCCTGGGTGTTCTGACCCAGCCCCTGAAACCGGCGTGCTGGCGCATGACTATAATCCCAGTACTGGTGAAGCTGAAAACAGGAGGAGCGTTACAAGTCCGAGCTGCGTAGTGAGATCCTGTACCAAATAGAAAAGGGGAGGGGAGGAGACAGAGGGGGAGGACAGAGGAGGGGAAGGGAGGGGAGGGAAGAGAGTTAAATAATACAAAAAACACAAAATGAAAGATACTAGGAAGGAGGGAGATTTTTCTCACGTGAAAAGAGGATCAAAGCACCAGCCAGATAGCTCAGCGGATTAAAGCGCCTGCTTAGGCAGATGCGGCAACCAAGGTTTGATCTCCAGCATGCAGTGCCCGTGACACCCCTGGGGAGTACTGAGATGGAGAAGGAGACTGGGCGTGGTGGTGCACACCTGTAATCTGAAAAGAGGGTCAAGAGATGAAGAGAGGAAATATAAACATAATAAAATATCCCAATATTTTTTCTTCTTGAAAAACTTCTATTCAACTATTAAAATAATTTAAATATTCAGTTCTCTGTGAATTCTTCTTTGATACCTCTTTTTTATCGACATTTAATGATTTATCTGTAGTCACACAGATTTGGGTTACATTTATAGCAATTTATTAACTAGCTCTCTGACATTTGCTAGTAAGCCACATGCACGATTTTTTTTATATCTTCATATGCCAGGTAAGTAACAGTAAGAAAAGTGTTATATAAAAGTTTGATTATGAGTTCGACATTCTGAATATTTTTGTATCTGTTTATTGTATTGGTTTTGTCACTTGGCAAAACACATAATGACAACATTTGATATTATTTATGATATTGTTTTGTGTAGTCTGATAATCGTATACCATTTTTAATATTCACATTCCTCCTAGGTATTAGCATAAGTCTCGTTCAAATATAAACAATATGTGAAAGATCATTTTCTTATTGCCTTGCCTATTAATATTCTTGTCAGGGAGTATTAAAAGCACCTCTTTTACTTAAACATGATTTCCCAGCTGCCAGAGGGCTCTGAAACAAAAATGCTACCAGTTTTATAATTATTGTATTTGGTCTTTTGGTACTTTTCCCTTTCCGTGGGGAGAAATCAGCCGCTCAGATATTTTGTAAGGTGCATGCAGCCACATCTCCATAGCTTTTCCCTTGGTTCTCATCCCCTAAGGTCAGAGGCAAAATAATTTCCCCAAATAGCTAATTGTGGAACAGTTAAAAGATGGAGGATTATTAATGTTCATAGCTGCAATTAGTACAAATTTCCCTGCTTCATTGCCTGTCTTTATTTCCTCTTTCTGTTTTGCATTTCCAGTAAGTATTTATATGTAGATTATATGTACAAATAAAGAAGTGCCATGTTTTGAAAACAGACCATGGTAAAAAAAATTTTGAAGTTCTTAGTAGCAGCATTTCACCCCCATAGGAAGTGGGTAGAATAAAGTACTGAGGCATATAGGCTGATGCATACGACTGTCTTATCTACCTGAAGTCGTAGAAAGACTACCCAACAAGAGGGCTATGCATTCCCTCTGTTCTCGCACATTAAATCTGTGTTTATATAAAAGTGCCAAATTCTCTTCATCGTCAGGATTTTTAAGCATGAAATACCACTTCGTGCATGAGATCTATAATCCATTTTTTTAAACAAGCAGTAAATGTGATATATTTCTTAATCTATATGGCAAGAAGAAACTATTTCTCTGCTCATACACACAAATCTTACTTACACACATCTGTTTCTTACTCCTCAGCAAGTCAAAAGCACTAAATGGCTAGATTTTGTTTTCATTTCTGTTGGGTGACATTAAAATTTCCTCCAAGGAGACACCCTCCTGGTTTCCTACTCAGGTAGGAGTCAAGACCTTGTAATCAGCATTCTGTTTTATTTCTGCAAAGCTCATCTGCTTGTGGAGACTCATTAAAGCATGATGAGTCAGAAATGTTCTAGGGTATATTTTAAGTTAATTATGTGCTGAACTCTTACCTTTGCTGTTTTGGGCATAAATTAAATAATCTAAAGTAGGTTCTTTTTTATTCTTGCAGAAAGGGATTCTAAGCTCATTTCAAATGATGTTTACCAAGAAAATACACCATAAAGATCATAATATAACAGAAATATATTACATCTTGCAAAATCTCTATCAGAGGAAAAAATAAACATGATTTTTTTCCTGACAAAGGGTGCATTTCAAGGTCACTGGTTGCGTTGTTCTCTTTCAGAAGTTTGTTTAGTTGCTGGGAGAATATGCAGAGATTCAAATGCTGGCTTTGTGTAAATTTTGGGTATAAAGTATTTGATCAGAGAGAGAAATACAGACTCACCATGGAAGCCATGCAATTTGAATTTGTAAGGCTTGACAAAAATAGACATTTTGCTTTGTTATAAATAATATCATGTATATAGCCCTTTCATTTTCATATCAGAGATCACATTTTCTATTTCAGAAATGATAATCAATTAAATACCAAGTCCACATTGAATTCAAACTCCATTTTCTATCTAGAAAACATTAAAAACACGTTGTCCTATAGTTCACTGAGATCCTAACCCACGATTCAGAAATTCTGAAGGGGAGGTTCAGAAATCCTCAAGGCAAATGTTGGAGAACTCCCTTTTTTCCACGCTAGTCTTAAATTCAGATGTCATTGAAAATGAAATAAATTCATTAGCAAGGAAACGATATTTCAGAAAACCTGTAGCATAGTTAAGGACAGTGTTCTCGGTTCTTGCAAGACTCTGTCAGAAGAGGGAAGATAAACAGTCCTGCATCCTTCTCCTGATGTTGGTCCAGCCAGAAGGCAAGTCTGTTCCATGTGATATGATTTTAAAGACCTCTCATCCACAGGTGGCTTTCTCTTTCCGCCATGCCCACTGACTCATCATAATAATGCAAGTCTCTATAGAATGCTCTTCATGCTTAGGAGTTTAGTAACTAAGGAATTAACTGAATGCAGTGCCCATGGATTCTTCCCATAGTAGTGTGTAAATGAGGAAAGGTGCTGTGAATTTCCCTAGCTTCCTGCAGGGTGTCACTATATAACCTGGTATCTAAGAATACATGGAACTTTAAAATTCTATTAGTCTATGCAACACCTACCAAGATTGAAGGTTATGATTTTATGCCAGACTTTGTTAGGCACTCGTCTGTTTGCTTAAACTATTTGATAAGAACTGCCAGAGTTATTTAGTGGCCTCCTGGAGGGTGGCTTGAGTACAGTAAGGTTGATGTGAGTGCTAGAGGTGTCCATTCACATTACTAAGAACACGAGGCTTACAGTCCAGGTCAAGAAATTGGTTATAACACACAGAACTTCCCCGTTTTATTGAATTATTGATCTCAAAACTCTACCTCTCTAAATATATTCTCAATATGATCATGAAGAATGTGTTCATCTGTTTCCTCATAAAGCATGTTCTGAACCCAATTATGGGTTCTTTAAATTAGCTGTTCTCAACAATCCTTTTGGCATCATCTTAGAACATGTACATGCTTTACAAATGTTACCCTTGGATTTAAAATTATACATGAAAAGCATACATTAAGGATATTCCATAGTCTGTGGATCAGAACTGTACTCCTAGAGGTATTGGTTTATTAAATTGTCACTTTTATGTGTTAAAATTCTGTTGAAAACTAAGACTGATAGAATGAAATAATTTTAATGCAACAAAAATTAGAGCAGAAACTTTGTACAAAATGAGAAATGAATTCAAGTTAACAAAATGAAAGATTAATAATTTCAACTATAAAATCAAGTTACTAAATGAGAAGACGCCATGAGCAGCCAGTTGCTAAGGACTTCCAGTTTAAAAGCTGTTCCTGATTTTTAAGTTTATGGGAATAAAAATTAATATAAACAAAGTTAGACTGTTATAATTTATTATAACATTCCAAATAATCATCTGTACAAAATTAAAAATAGCTAGGAAGATAATTTTAAAATACAAGGAAGAAGCAAAGTTTTGCTTCAGTGAGTAGTTAAAGCTACATGCAAGGTAGAAGGCTTGTTTACCACGCAGCACCTCACACTGATTAAGCCTGTTCGCAGCACAATATTCTTATAGGTTCATTAAGGATTTCAAGTTAAAGAAGCACTGATTGCCCATATGTACATGAAGCAGACTGATTTCTGAAATGACAGCCCTTTATTGTTCAAACAAAAGCTGCTGATTCTCTCTCATTAGTCACTGTTATTTTCATTTTTTGCTATTTCTGCATTTTCAATCATTCCATGGTATTATTGATCTGTAATCAAAATATAGTACAAATGGAAATACTTTTCAAATAAAAATTTAACAAAGAATTCTGCTAAAAGAAAAAGAGAAAGCAGAAAAGAATATATGCATAACATAAAACCATAATATTTCTACCTGTTCATATTCCCTTAATATCCAAGAAAAATTTCCCAACAGTAAACAACATCTGATAATGAATAGAAATAATGTCATAAAATATTTACATAGAATTTCATAAAATAATTTTGTTGCTTCAAGTGCTTGGTTATTAATAACTGTACTGACTGAAATAATTATATTTTGTGTATTCCTTTATATGAATACAGTCATACACTATATTCACACCAGTGGAATTGATGGTCAGGAAATACATATTATTATATATAATTTCAGTCTGGATACAATCTCATCACTTTCATTGATAAGTGTGAAATAGAAGTCATTATTGTTAGTGTTTGCTAAATTTTATAATGTCTGGACTTGCATTTATACATTTGTGCATGAATGTATTCATCATATATATATATATATATATATATATATATATATGGCTTATTCACAACAATGCTTATTAGATTAATCATGTTTTCCAAATACATTTTTTTCCAAATACACTTTAATATGGCCTTTTTCTCAGTTCTTGAAAGTCTGTAGGAAAAAAAAAAGGTAAATGCCAGTCAGAGTTTGCTTAAGCAACTAACAAAGAAGTAGTGTCTTTGTTTGGAAGAAAGAGATAGATGGGAGTCTGATAGGAGAGAGGAATTTCAGTTAATGCAACGATATGAAGTAAAGGAATATTTATATTTATCTAATTACTAGACCAATCTATAAGTATAGAAAAAAAACAATATAAATTTAATTGAATTAAAATGCAGCAAATTATTGTGGACAGTGACTCCTCTTGTCCTTAAAAGAGACATAGAATAAAATCAGAAGTGAACAGAAATTCTTATTTTGTTTTTAATGTATTCTGAACATCCTCAAACTTTAAGTGCAAAAAAAAAAAAAATAGACAAAAGATAGAAAGAAACTGTTCCAACATTTGACACATTTCCTAGTGCCCCATTTTGGCAATATTAAAACTCAAAGTGTATAAAGATCCCCGTGATTCTCATAATACACACAGTGCATTCAATCCCCTGAGAACCTAGCCTCTGCCACTAGAAACTGTCTACTTTGACTTACAGAATGATAAACTTGGTCACAAATGAATGAAGTCACCAGTGATACTGTCCATGTTAAAACAACCTTGTTACTTACCCCAAATAGTATATCTTCATTATTTTGGACATCTTTTATTTTATTCTTTTCACAATTAAAGAAAAGCATATATCTTATTAATAGTTCCAATTGCATATAACATTTCTTTATGCAAAAATGTGTTCCTTTTAAAATACAAAGACCTAGGTAGCTAGGGGGTATATCTCTTATTAGTGTATGAAGTATAATAGGTTTCTATTTTTGACATGCTTATTCTACTGTTCCACATGGAAATAGAGGCAAAAGACATTCCTTTTCTTGTGAGGTTGTTTCATCTGTTTAAAGAAAATATTCTGAATTATTTGCTTTTTTTCTCCCAAATCACAGATTGATCTGTTACCTATTGAAGCAAGTAGTTAGGAGAAAATTTTTCTTTGTGTTGTTCAGGCTGCATGCGCATCTTCTGGGAGGCTGCATCTTTTATTCTTTTTTTATGGCTTTCATCCATTGTTGTTCCATTAGTAGAAAGCTCGCTACTGCTACAAATGTCCCACAGAGAGAATATTTCAGTGACTTCCTTAACAATGCCGGAAAAAGTCTTTGTTTAGGATTCCTTTGGCTTTCTAATTCTGTACTGTCCCTCAGTGTGTTGCAATCTAATTCAGATTGAGTTATTTTTACTCTTTCAGGTTCTAATGACTAGCGTTTTTATAAATGTGAGCACAACTTTGATATGAAGCTTACACCTTTGCTTGCAATCCTTACCTTATTGTTAGCATGTTAGTTTTATTAGGCTTTACTCAGAATGAATTAAAATTTGTGTAGAGTAGGCCTTGAAGAGACATACCATAGCAGATAGTTTCATTTCATAATGATGGAGTTCAGGATATGCTTCCCAAAATTATAAATTGATATTAAGAAAAAATAAAAGCAGGACACCCCACCTTCTCTTGGTACACCATTCTATCATGCTAGCCTGTTTATTTCTATAACCCAGGAGGGGAGATTCTTTTTTTAAAAAAAATATATATATATATTAATACAGGTCACACTACACAGATCGGACTTGTAGTGATCCCTCTGTTTTCAGCCTGCCAAGCACTGGGATTACAGGCATGTGCCACCACACCAGTCTCAGTTGCCTTCACAGCGCACCTCGGGCATGGGGCCAGCAAGACATGCTGGGGATCGAACCCTTGGCCCCAGCATCTACCTAAGCAGGTGCTTTAATCTTCTGAGCTATCTGGCTGACCCCGGGAAGAATAACATTCTTAATTTGAAGATTCAGATAGCTAAAGCAGAATCTGAGTAAATAAGAGCTGCTAAATTCCCCAGAGTTGATTGCTATTAGCTTTTGTCCTCTGAGTATATGTCTCACAACTACATTTTTAATCAAACCTAAGTACAAAAGTACTGTAGTTTTTGAATTTTTAGTTCATTGTCTTATAAATGTACCCAGTTTTTAATATTGCATGGTGTATACATGCATTGAACTGTCACATGTTATACAATAAATATATATAATTTGTCACGTTATACCATAAATATATATAATTTATATGTATCAGTTTAATTTTTAATTACTGTTTTACTTATAAAAATTAAATTATATGTTCTGAATTGGTCAATATGTCTTTTCTTAGATACTTCCTACGTGAACCTAACATGAAAAAAATTTCTATTATAAAAGTATTAAAATTAGTGTAAACATTAAAATTATTTAAATATAATTAATTTGATCAGACGAGATCAGGCACGTTCTGGGTGGTATGGCTGTAGATTATAATTAATTTGAGATTCGCAAAAATATTTACACTGCATCTTCTATAGTTTTCTAAAGTAGGTAATCTAGATACATTAGTAAAGATTTCTCATAATGAATGCAGTGCAAAGAAGAATGATCTGTATAAATAATATTTCTAAAATTATTTGAAAGATTTTTAGTTATTAAACACAACACAGATTTGATTAGTTTTTATATTATTATGCTTATTTTAAGCTGGAAAATATGTTTTTTTTCTTTTTCTTTTTTTCAGAATTTTATTGATAAACAAATAGCAATTAGACAGTTTCAAAT
>NDGM010946317.1:0-11452 GCA_002564305.1 Octomys mimax | reverse complement strand
TCTCTCTCTCTCTCTCTCTCTCTCACACACACACACACACACACACACACACACACATACACCGTGCACACACAGGCCTTGTCTCATGTTCCCTTTCTTTCTCTCCTCACCTTGGCTTTCTCCCTCTTGGCCTCTGCCCATTAGATCCTGATGACTCCTGACCTTCCCAGCTTTGTCCCACACTTGCACATAGTGACCCCAGAAGAAAGAGAGGTACTCTTTCCCAGTTATTGCATCCACACTCCCCACAAATTGCTGTAAGAATTGCATGGAACATTTGCCTGTCACTAAACCAGTCCCCATCACCAGGCCACTTGATGTGGTCATCCCAACAACCAATTTATTTCTGAACTCTCAACTAGCACATACCTTATTCTTTCCTACCTACCTTCAACACCACTTCTTTTCAAACCAAAATAGTAATCTTCAGTCTCTTAAATTAATTTGCTATTTCTAATGTATCTTCTTGCTATCTCCTTATGAAGACAAATTGATCCCTTTGTTACTATTCCTACATTGCTGCTGAAAATTAGGCTGTTGCTACCTGTCTCATATGGCTATTGGAAAAAACACATGTACAACACAAAGGGAACATTGCCCAATTCCCTGGCCTAGGGAAAGTCCTTCAAAATATTTGCTAATATTATAATGATGATTACTAACACAGCTCAGTTGGAGTTTAGGAATCCTCTCACAAAACCAGTGCCTGCCCCTTAAAACTGGAATATTTTGATGGGTGAAGTGTCCACATATAAAAGTACTATGTATTTTTTCAGAAGTAGCACATAATGAAAACAAAAAGTTGGACTTGACCACTTTTTGAGGGGTAAGAAAATTTAAAACATAGAAACATGGGGACTAGTTGAAGGTCAGTGGAGAAATTGGTATAGACTACAAATACTGGTTTTGCCTTTGGTTTTCAATTTCTTCTCAAATGTAGAAATTGTTCTATACTCATAGTGTAATCTTTCTTGAAATCCTCATTTTAATTCTGTAACATTTACATTCCAGGAGTAAAGCAAATCTGCTGATTACTTATGAAAGCAGGAAAAAAAAAACATTTGCAATTATAGTCAAAATTAAAGTTATTTTCTAATCTTCTCATCTTTTTTAAGGAATGAGAAACTTTAAATATGGTCAACGTAGCACATTTTAAGTGTCAAACTTACTGAATTTTCCTATGCCAATTGAATAATAATTTTCTGTCAAAACAACGAGCATTCTACAGATATTTTCTATGAGTTGACCTGTTTAATATAAGTTGAAAAATTCCTCTGGTGTAAGTACCATTGCATAATGCTGTGTGCTGAGCTATTAAGATATATTTAGTAATTCCATTAGAACTACACCATCGAGTAGGGCAGAGCATATGGAAAGAAGTTGGTGAAAAACTGATTAAACATTTATATCAAGTACATTTTGATTTAACTCACATAAATAATTCATTTTTATGTTTTCTTTCTTTCAAAATAAACCTTTTTGACACCTGCTGTGCTAAAAATAATGCTAGCATGGCTGTAATAAAGAAAGTCTTAAAGCTTGCAGGACTGACATCATCTGGTACCCGTGCAGATACTAAATTATCAGCACATAAGTGTGGCAAAGTAAGACTTGGCATTATTTATTATTTATTTAGTGCCTCGAAAATATGCTGTGCTTGGTGGCAAGTGAAGCACCTGGCTGAATTTGAATAGGGAGTTTTTCCTCAAGAAAAACTGAAAATTGAAGAATTCACAAAGACACAGAAGAAAATGTAGAAGAAAGCCATAAATATGCTGAACCCCAATTTTTCTCTTCAGCATGTGGAAAAGGCTGACATATAGGGTGGATGAGCTAAAGCAATGGTGCAGAGAGATGTCAGGACCTCTTTATAAGGGGAAGAGAAAGAGAAGAAGAGAGAACAAGAGGAGGACGGCAGCCGCATACTGGCATAGCATCCTTCTAGAGCAGCAGTTACCAAGGAGGACAAATACCAGTGGAAGCACAGGATGAGGCTAACCAGAGGCGGAGCATTGGACAGCATCCAACCATCGAGGAAGGACATCCCCTTTAATCATCTCTCAAACTTTCTAAGGAGCTCTAGGAGCAGGTCTTGGGCCAGCGCTGCTGTGTCTCACCATCATCACAACCACCCCATCTTCCTTTTTCACAAAGACAATTGACCCGACACTTTCTGGGGTGTAGTTCTGTGGTGAATGAAATCACCCAGCTATATTTTGGCTACTTTATCATGAATTTTATTTTTATCCATACATGTTTGCAGTACACACACACACACACACACACACACACACATTTCGATTCTTTTCTCATCCCTTCCCCTCCCTCTCGTCCCTTGCACCCCTTTGGCCCTCTTCCCATCTCCCAAAGCTCTGTCTCCATATTTTCATTTTTTTGTTCTGCCCTGTCGCTCCTCTTCCTTCCATCTCTAGTTCCTTTTCCCAATGGAAAGAGATCTCTCGACTTCCTATTATCTATCTTTTATTTTATCAAAGACTTATATTTCGGGTTTCTGATATAAAAGATATAAAAGACACCTTGCATGTTTAAGCTTGTGTGTCTCTTAACATTATGGACTCAAGGTGCATCCATTTACTTACTAATGGGTCAACTTTATAATTCTTTATTAAAGATCCGTACTCTGCTGTGGGTCAATACGTTTTCTTTTATTTTTTAGTTTATTACTAAAATACATGTGTGTGGTATATAATGTTTGCTTTCCTGGTGGGAAGCTAGTACATGTATACAACGCATCTTGATTTCATTTTTTTTTTCATTTTCTTCATCCATTAATATGTTGTTAAGCAAGCATGCCATTTCCATGATTCAGCTATTAGAAATTTAGCTGCTATAAATATTGATATGCATGCGTCACTCCACTATGATGCTTTAAATCTTTCAGGAATATGCCTAGAAGGGAAATAGTCAATGGAATTTCCAGTTTTAGTTTTTGGAAGAATTGTCTTTCTGAGTTCAATATGGTTGTACTAGTTTACATTCCCACTAACAGTGAAGGACTTCTTTATCCCTGCGCCTTCACCAGCCTTTGTTATTACTTGATTTCTTTACCATAGCCATCTTAGGGACAGTAGAGTCCCTTAAGTATTGTTATACTAGAAACCCAGGACCTTTGAAGAAGTAGAAAAGAAATGGCCTCTGCACACAGATGAGCAGCTGAGCTGAGCCTGCAAAACGCCGAGCTGACAGCCTGTAGTGTGACCACAGCTTACACTGGCCCACCGAAGCTCCTTGTTAAGTAGGTTATTTCCCTCCCTGAATATTAGCTCTCCAAACCTGTCCCTCAAGCAACAAATTGAATAGCTAATCAAGTAGTAACTCTCCAAAGGGGAGTAACAAAACAGGATCTTTGGGCTGCACCCAGAGGTGCCCCAGCACCAGGCACCTCCACTCCCCTGGAGTGGCTTTGTGCCTCTCCTTCTTGCAATGCGTGTAATAGAGATTTTACTTTGCACTGGTCGCTGATATTTCTTCCTCTTTCTATGTTGGAGAGAAACACAAGCCCAGCTAGACCCTGAACCCATGCGACCCAACACCATTCTTTCTGGAGTAAGATGTTAGCTCAGTGTTGTCTTAATTTTTATTCCTCTAATACTTGAAATGCTGAATTGTTTTATGTATTTGTTCTTCTTCTGGCAGTGTCTATTCTTTTCAGTATCCCACTTTTTTGGTTGGGTCTTTTATCTTGGAGGTTCTAAGTTTTGAGATCTTTTGTACAGCAGTATCTCAGTTTATGAACCAAATTTCTCTTACAATGTTGTAGAAGATGGCTGTGTTTGTGTTTGTGTGGGGAAGATGGCTGTGGTTGCATTTGTCACCCCGTGTGGAGTTTGTGAATGGAAGCAAAATTTTACTGGCTGCTTTTGTTGGTGAATGAATTGTTTGCAAACAAGCAATCATGAACTGAAGTATTCAATGTTTAGGTTCGATGTTGATCTTATAGGTAAATTTGATTTGGTTCTCATTCAATTTAGTTTATGACCAGAATAATTGGGAGAATGGAAAGAATTAAATTCATGAACTGAGGTGCTACTATATTCAAAATGTTAATTCTCTCTGCAAATAATACTGGAAAATTTTTTTTGATTCCACAGATTTTTCTGTTCATACTATGGATTTTGTATTTTTTAATGTATTTAGTACAAGGTCTACACGGTCTCACTACACAGATCAGACTTGTAGTGATCTGCTTGTGTTCAGCCTCCCAAACAGTAGATTACAGGCACATGCCGCCACACCCAGTCTCAATCACTATCTCAGCACCCCTCAAGGGCGGAGCTGTCACAGCATGCCTGGAACTGAACCCAAGTTCCTGCGTCTGACTAAGCAGGTGCTTTAATCTGCTGAGCTATCTGGCTGGCCCTGATAGTTTCTTTCGCTGTGCAGAAGCTTTTGAATTTGATACAATCCCATTTGTTGATTCTCAGTACTATTTCTTGTGCCACTGAAATTCTGTTTAAAAAGTTCTTATCTAAACCTATGTCTTCAAGAGTTTTACCTTGAAGTTTCATCTGTTTTGTCTTTCAGTAGATTGTGTTTTAGCCTATAGATCTTTGTCCATTTTGATTTTAGTTTAGTACATGGTGAGATATATGGGTGTAGACTCTATCTTCTGCGTGTGGAGATTTTATTTCCAAAACCATTTATTAAAAAGCTATCTTCCCTGCAGTGTATGTTGTTGGGCCCTTTGTCATGGATAAAATATCAGAATGTGCCTGGGGTTGTTTCTGTATCCTCTTCTGTTCCACAGGTCCACACACTTATTTTCATACTGGTACCAGGAGGATTTTATCACTGTTGCTTTGTAGTATAAGTACCAGTTGGGATTGAGATGGCTCCTATTTTGTGCTTGTTGCCTAGGATTGCTTTTGCTTTTCTGAGTTGCTTCTAGTCTTGTATGAATCATAGAATTGTCTTCTCTAGATCTTAGAGCACTGTTGCTATTTTAATTGAGACTGCATTGAATCCATACACTAGTTTTGGAAGTATTGCCATTTTGACTATGTTGGGTCTTTCTGTCCTAGAACAGAGGTTATCTTTCCATTTTTTGATGTCTTCTTCTGTTCCCTTTTAAAGAGTGATGTAATTTTCATTGTAGAAGTCTTTCACTTCCTTGGTTATGTTGATTCCTTGTGTATTCCATTTTTGATGGTATTGTGAATAGTGTCGTTCTCCTAATTTCTGTCTCAGTTGAGTTCATTACCAGTATACAGTCTTGCTACTGAGTTTTTGTGTTCATTTTATATCCTGTTTCATTGCTGAATGTGGCTATTATTTATAGTTATCTTAGTAGAATTTTTTAGGTTTGTGTGTAAAAGATCATATCACCAGAAAACAATGATATATTGACTTATTCCTTTTCTATATGTATCCTTTTAATTTCTTCCTCTTGCTGTTCTCTAATATTTCAAGGACTATATTTAATAGAAGGGGTAATAATGGACATTTTTGTCCTTTTCCTGATTTTAGAGGGATCCTTATTCTAATTTTATCTACTTATAAAAAATCTTAATTTTCCATGTATAGCATAATATAAAAGTCCTCTAAAAGCATCTTGGTAAAAACATGCATATATTTAGGGTAAGTTGCTATATAAATAAAAGGAGACCAAAGCAACAGCCTCCAGAGGAGATACTTTTAAGGAAAATTGTAACAATCTTTGTAAATCTAGTCCCATTAGCTGGGTGGTACTGACTGTCCATCAAAGAGAAAACAAAGAGAGAGAGAGAGAGAGAGAGAGAGAGAGAGAGAGAGAGAGAGAGAGAACTCAAGATGGTGATTTGAGGGTTGCTTAATGAGAATCTTATTTTAAAAACTTATTTATTCCAGACAAAAATACATAGAAGCATCACTACTGATGCTGGAAAAGGATACCTCTCATTTGCCACTTGCAAATTTCAATAGCATCTGCTTAACCAAATATTTGTATGAGTTAATTTTGTGAGATACTCACCTAGAAAATGATTTGCCTTTACAATGCACTGTTTCAAATTTTCAAAAAAAATTTTCATTATCTTTATCATGTCTATTTGAACATGATGTTAACACACATTCCCTGGACTATATTAGTCAGCTGGGAAGGACACTGTCCAGGGTTAGCTCATGGGAGCACTGCACGGCTGTCTATTCTGTTCTGCATGAAGACTTAGCAGGAATGGTCATCAGGGGAAGGTGAAAATATTACACTTAGGGCAAAGCTGGAACTCGAAAATAAAAGTGGAAGATTACACTTCTTAATTAAATAACTTCTTTCCAAAAAAAAAAAAATAACTTCTTTCCATGATGAAAAAGTTAATGCATTTTCATTTTTAAAACTTTTAAGCCATAGAGGAGTAAAAGAAACAAATAAACTCTGATTCCTCAGACAGTAAACAAACTACTGTTAATATTCGCTATGTATTTGAAGACAAGATTGTATTACCATGTCCCTATAGGATGTTAATAGTCTATGAAAAAAATCTCATATCAGTTAATAGTCTTTTTTAGAAATAGTTTGTGAACTATACACTGTTTAGGTAATGGATGTAAAAAAAATTGCATTTCCTGAACCATTTAAATGAAGATGGTGTAACTTCTATATTATATCCGTATTATAATTTCACATAACATTTTATTTGATTTAAAAAATGCAAAAACACTTTTCACATTCATGGTTTTCATAGCTTCATAATTTCCATAATTTAACCAATTCTGTTTTTCAAATTGTAGTTATTTTAATTTTGTTACTATTGTGATAAAAACTTCAACAAACATCTCATCCACAAATATTTAGGAATATAAATATGACATCAAAACAGAATTTCTTGGAAAAGAATATAAACACATTAAGATTAATTTCCTTGGAAATGAAATATCAACTTTCTCTGTTTTCAGTGACACGTGAGAGTAGGTGTATTTACTGCAACTTTATCTTCATAGAGTATTATATTCTGTTGTTTTTCAGTTAAATAGAAATGTTCCATTCATTAGAAATGTTTAACTGTAAATAAGAACATAAAACAAAGAAATAACTTAATATTATCTGTCAATTAGTGTTCACACTTGAAGGGGATTGGGTGGACAATGTGACAAGAAGGTAGGAGCCATGCTCAACTAGTTAGTATGCCTGTTCCATTATGTACTGATGTTTATACAATCCTTCTTTTAAAATATAATGTACTAGTTTAAGGTTGCATTTTGTTCTGTGCTCTATGTATCACACGTAAAAATCCAGGTAGTCTGCATTAGCCATCAATAAATTAGTGGATTACACACTGTCTACAGATCCTACTCCAGTTTACAAGTGTTTACATAATGGAATCATTCATCTTTGATATTAGCCAGAATTAATCACCTGCTGCACAAGTAATGCTTTCTTCATACTTTTATTTTCTCTAGAATACTGTGGACATTCTGCTCTTATATACAAGGCTTACAAAAAAATTATCTAATTTATCTGTGACTATGCCATGGTGAATAGAGGGGGGAAATAATCTTGACTTATATATCCACACATTGCTGTTCAAGAAATATTTCCAAGTCCCCTACCATGTACCAGAAACTGTTACTGCCATATTATAGCAAGTAACAATGTAATAAGTTAGAGGAATGCAGTTCTACCATGGTAGTCTTCTACAGTGTGAATAGACAAATATTAATTAACTTCTTAAATATTTACAGAACTCCATTTGAGTTTAGTGCTGTAAAGACACAAAGCGCAATGAAAACATATCAGAGGGCCAGTATGGTGACAACAAGGGCCACTGTGGTCTTAGTAAGTCAGAAAGAGAGGAGACCATGCAAGGAGATTGCTTTCAGACTAAAAGGATGCAATGATATTGAAACAGAAAGGTAATCAATTTTGTTTCTCTGTCTCTAATATGAGCCATTAAGTATGTGCTTTGAAATAGAATTATCAATGAAGTAAGTCATCTCATTAGCCTTTTATTAATAGTACACAGATACAATAAGGTAGGTCTAATGTAACAAGTATTTTGACACATATGTACACACATGAACTCAGAAATTAGTCTTTAAGACTTTAATCAACTAGAAGCATGGCTCTGTTTTTTTTTATGGTAATAGGAAACTCATTCTCGAAACTTTTCTCTGGATTCAGTGGCCTCACCAAATTGTGGTCTGCATTTTTTAATAAGGAGATAAACATAGTCAAATGATTATATGTCTCGTTGTGTTGCAATTTCTTAATACTATTTTCAAGCAATCTGAATTTTTGATTGGGTTGGGAATTAGAAGCATTTAAATCTCCCCAGGATTCTTCTTAGGCTTTGCTATTATTCTGTGGTAATTGCAGGCCAAAAAAGACCTCTAAACTGTGATTAAATGGATAGGTATCTTTACCCATTAATTCAGTGGGCATCTTGGAGAAAAACAACAAAATTTCCTTTGCACAAATTTCACCATACTATGTCTGTTCTGTATTAGTCATTTTTCCATTATGATGACAAAATATCTGATATGCCATTTAAAGATTAAAAAGGTTTATTGCAGCTCATAGCTTCAGAGGTTCAGTCCACAGTCAGCTGGCTTCAAGATGGAAACATCTCAGTGGAGGAGAGCTGGTCATGGCAGCCAGAAGGTAGATCAAAGAGAGTGGCAGAAAAGGATCCTGGGGCAAGGTATGGTTCCCAACACCCTGATTCAGTCTCTCCAATCAGGCTTCACTTCCTTTATCCATCACCATCCTATAAGGCTATAGAAAGAGGATTTCATCAGCACATTATTCCATCCATTAACTTAATGCCTTCAGGATGTAGCCATCTCTAGAAACGCCTACAGACATAGCCAGTGATACACCTTCACTAACATCTCAGGCATTTCTCAATATGCTGAACCTCACAATCAAGATTAATGGCATAGTTAAAATATCTGCCATTGATCTAATAGAGCCTTTTGAAAATGTCAACATCTTGTGATACATGTTCTGTCTTTGCTTCCATCATAAACTTCATCTTAAACATAAGTGATGGAAGGCAATGGTGGTAAATTGCGATAACATCATGATTCCATATTTGAGACAAATGGTTTGCATATTTTTCTGTGTCATATTTTTAGGCAATTGCTAGATGTTTTTCCCCTCATAAAGTAAAACATGCTTTTATTAAAATCATACACAGGCTATACCTTTGCTCTGAGTCCTGCATATTTATTTTATTGCAAGATCTGTTATCTTAGTGAAGCACAAGGGAGGCAACAGCTAAATTGGGATATTAGCTTTTATGAGGTTCATTAAATGACTGTGAGGAGAGAATGGGAGAGGGTAAATTTGGCAGACTTCTCCCTACAAAGCATGCACTACTGTCCAGTGCAATAGAGTTTAGTGAGCTAATTCTGTCTTGAGTAACACATTGGTCACCGGCTGGACAATCTTATTTTCTTTGCTTCCTCATAAAACATGGAAAACAGTGGGTTTGCACTTCAGTGCATCATTACATCTGTCCCTCTGCCAGTTATTTTATATCCAAAAAAAAAAAAAAAGATCAAAATCTGATGCTATTGGATAGCAGCCATATACTGGTTAATATTTACTCCATCTAGAAGTTTTAAGGATACAAACATAGCACATCAAGTAAAATGATAAGCCCTCCAAACTTCACACCTATGAAAAATGTTTTAGTTTATGCTTTTTTTCCACATGTGGTAAATCAATTAAAATTAATTGTAACTATGAATATCAGAAGAAGTTTATGTTGGTGGTCAAAATATTATTGACATTTTTCTTTTTCACTAGCTTTAAACTACAATTCCACAATATTTGAAATACTTCTATTTTTATTCCTACAACAGTTGTGAGATAGAATAAGAGTATGTGTTTATGTGTTATAAAAATGAGTAACTGGATGCAAATAGAGACCATCTAAGGAAATAAATCAGACCCACATATGCAAACATCATATTGTCTCTTTAGTGTGAGAACCTGAAAGAGAAAATAAAATCTGAAGGTTACAATAGATAGTGACAAAACAGAAGGAAGATGTTCAAAAGGAAGGAATTACTGAGATGAGGAGAAGGACAGGAGAGAGAATGAGGAAAAGAAATTTATCTATATATGCAAGCCAGATGGTTTGGACAGTTGTACTGCGGATTTCTAATGGTCTATGGAAAGGAGCAGTTAGTGCTTAATTTATTTAGTCTCCTGTCCTCAATTATTTTTTCCTTTTTCTCTTCTTAATTTCTTACATTATATTTTTTCTTATATTATATTTCTTATATTATTTTTTTTCTTTCTTCTTCCAATTTTGCACTCATATGTCTGGTAATATGAACAACTAATTTGAAGACAACACTGTGCTGTGAAATTCATATTGCTTTGTTTAGTATCCTTTGTAATTTTTCTGTTTTAATACTATTTTTCACTCTATCAAAAGGAAGAAATGAGGACAGTAAGACTCAGAGGAGTTCCGGCCTATCTCTCTATTATGCATAGCATTCACCAGTCCCCATGGAGAGCCCAGACTTAACTAATGTCATTGGAAGCACAGAGCACTTCTATCTGCTGACCTTTCAAATCACTAGAAAATGACATCTGAACCACTGGAAAGCATGTGGATTTTGCATGACTGGGATGACTCATGTGGGGGAGGGGTAAACACGGGAGTTTGCAATCCCTTAAAATTTCCACCGACCATTTAGTTAAACCTCGCCCTGATGATCTTGTCCAAGAGTAATTCTTGAAGTTATCTCTCCTGTTAAGTACTGACAACTGACTTGTGTGAAAACAGTTGCAAAATTTCACCCAATTCTTCACTATTAACCCAACCTCCAAGGGGAATTGATAAGGAAACAGAAAGAAGAGAAAGAACAAGAACATGAGAACAAAACCTGAACTCTAGCTTTGCCACTTTTCCTTGTGCATAAGCTTGAACAAGTTACCTAAGCATCCTCGCTGTGGCCCAGTGTGCTTCTGTCCTCACCTGGTGACGTACTGTCTGTGAGCTTTACCAGCCCAGTGCCTGACCCCATCAAGGAGCTCTCTGAATAGTAGCCATTACTATTGAAAGGAGGTCAAGGAAGTGTCTCTGTTGCTGAATTCAAATCTAGAAACAGAGGGGAAAGGTCAAAGGTGCAGCGAAAGCCACCCAGTGGCAGAAGGTTGCCTGAGAGGCTGGCTGCCAGAAGGAAAGTGGGAACTAGAGAAAGAAAAGCTGCCACCTGTGAGCCTAATACTACTTGGTCCTCTGTCTCTCTTTTATTTCTATCTTTGAACTACTTAATAACCCTGTGCCATGTGTGATAGACTTGCCTAGAGCACTATGTTCTTAAGAATGCACATGCCTGATAATTACCCTCACTGCCTGAGACCTCGGGATAGCTTTCTGTCACCAGAGTCTTGGAGCTGTGGAGGAAAATTTGCCTGGACGTACCTACATCTGACCTGTTATGGTTTGTGTCTAGTTGTCCCCCCAAAGCCTCATGCAGTCATAGGGTGGGGACT
>NDGM010946316.1:0-10119 GCA_002564305.1 Octomys mimax | reverse complement strand
ACAAGGGCCTGAGTTCAATCCCCAGTTCCACAAAATAAATAAATAAATAAATAAATAAATAAAATAAAGATATAAGAGACTAATAGGGTGGAGGAAATATAAAAAGATTTAAAATGTGTCATACACATGTACCAAATACCCACAATGGATGTGCACATTACATGCCTTCACCATAACAATAACAATAACAACAACAACAATGAACATGGGGGAAAGGGATCTGGAGACAGGGAGGGAGGTGGGAGAAAAGGGGAAGCAGTAAAAAGAGAATCAAGATGTTATGTACAGGCACCTACTTCCCAAGATGGGTATAAACTTTCTGCACTGCAGACATGTAATAATAAAGTAAATTTTTAAAATAAACTGTCTATACACGCATGCCTATCATCTATCTATCACATTCGTTGAGGAAATAAGAAGGTTGGAAGGATGTATCTCAAATTTTTAATAGTAGTTGTGCCTTAAAGACCAGATTCATAATAATTTTGTATTTTCCAAAATATATGCTGAATACGATAAAATATATGCTGAATACAATTAGGTAACTGATAGGATTTTTAAAAGCAAAGATGTGGAGCCGAGAAAGGTATTTCATGGCAACACTTCAGAACTTCCAGGTGCTTACTAATTTGTGTGAAAGACTGAGCTTAAGACAATGGCCCTCAAATTTAATTAGCTTCTAAAAAACTAGATTTATCCTCTATTTTATCCACTTTTCTGAATGGCTTAAATCTCTCAGTATTCTGCAATTTTTAGACAGGAAAGAATATGCTATCTGGGTGGCCAGCTGCATTCAAGAGTGGCAAACGGTGGTATTTCAATCACCTGGTGGAATGTACCTGATTCCTTCTCACTTGTCCACATCTGAAGGAATTATATGAATAAAGGACTTGGAGCAGTTAGGCACTGCTTGGCTCTCTCAAATTGAAATTTACTTGACTTTCGTGTTTGAGCCCTCTCTTTCTAGATTTATATTGACATTCTTTTAAAGCAAAACTGGCAGATATAGCATAATGTATTTTTTAAATAGCAAGGAGTAAAGCAGTCGCAGCCCCCTAAGGAGTTTAGGCTCCAAGAATCCTGGCTTTCCTTAATTTCCTGCAACCATGTTGTTCTCCATCTACCCACCCCAAGCTGAGATGAGGGCTCATGGGACTCAGAGAAGAAAAATCTTGGCATGTCTCCATGTCAACAAAAACAAATATTAATTTGAGCAACCACTCCCGCTGCTCTCAGCAAACAGAGTAGAAAACAAAATATGTTCTGATGAAGTACCTCATTCACTGGGGTGAGAAGAGTAGCTGCCTTAACATAAGCCATGTGTGAAAAGATGTGTCTACTAGTGTCTGTATAGGGCAAAGGAGTCTGAATTTAAGAAATATGGAAGAAACATCTAATACCTGCAGCCGAAGCACAAATACATGTCCACATTTCTCCAAATAACATGCAACAAACTTGCAATGGTTTGCGTGTCTTGTTGTGGAACAATCACACTTGAAACACTGCACAGGGCAAGCTGCCAGCACACGTTGTGTCGATTATTGTTACTATTCTTTCACCTATACACACATTAATAACCCTTCCTTCACTTATCTTCTAGCAAAGGAGGCTCTTCGTCAAAGCTGTCAATGTAAGGTGACTGCGAGTAATAATCTGAGTTGGATGCCGGCTGAAAAAGTTGTCCTGGATAACTCAGTGACGTGAGCATCTGCGCAGGAGCAGGAGAGGTGGGCGGGAGTTGCCCCCCCGCTTGTTGTCTAGAAAGTGAAAAATGAAAGTGATATTTACACACTGAATAAAGAGATATCTGGACAAACTGCGAGAGGAAGCTGCCACTTTCCTTATTATAAGATTTTACTTAGGTTTTACATATATTTATGGAGGCAAGAAATAGCCTACTTTAAATTTAGCTGTAATCCAAAAGAACAAAATAACAGGTTATGACAAAGCTTCCAGAAGAACACTAACCCAACCAATAGAGCTGAGCCTGCACAATGACACTGGGCACTACCCTCATATTTTCAAATTAAAGCTCTTTAAGGGCAAAGCTGTGTTTTTAATTCGACTTCACAGGAAAAGAAGCAGTGGCTCATGGGCACTAAATGGCTCAGTCAGTGTCACACCACATCTGAGCAGGAGCGGCGACTGAACCGTGGGTCTCCCAGAAGCCTACTGTTGTCTGCACATTGCAGCTCCGCCATGATGCTCATAGGCTGTCACCAGTGTGTCCTCCGTGGCCTTCTAGAAACAGCAACTAAAATAATTTTACTAGTGTAGTTAATTCAAAGAAAAAAGTATGTGCATAAATTTAACACAGTCTATAAAGAAATGCACTGTCTGTTTCTGGCTATTCCCAGTTAGTACAAATGAGTTATCCTTGAGTATCTAGTAGAATGTGCTGCATTGCTAGCTCCTAAATCTCTCTTCTGAAATGTGTAATTAGTTTTGCAAAAACATGATATTTCAATACCTCTTTGTGTTTGCTGTTGGTTTTGCCATTTGTGTGAAAATTTTGAAAAGTATTGATCTTTGTAAATTGCATGTTGCTAGTGGTAGAGAAAGGAAGAATGGAAAGAAAGGAGAGTGTGTGGGTTATTTGTTCATGATATAAACTTTTACTTAAAGAAAGGAGAAGAAACAAAAAATGGCCCTTTAACTGGTTTAAGATTGTTTTCCTATGAACGGCCTTTAACCTAAACTAAATATGCAGTCCAGCACTGTGAATAAGGGAAGTCCTTTCCTTGTTCCCTTATGTTAATATATTTTAAAAGTGGTTTTTAATGTTTTCCTTTTGACATTAATCATAACGTGAGGTCTAAGCATAACTTACTCAAATTTATATGTCTGTAAACCTGCCAAGAAAATAACTTATTTTGGTAAATAATCCACAGAGATAGGCAGGAACATACACATTTAATCATTACTAACTGAATGATAGTTCACTAAGGGTTGCGACCAGGTGTGCTCCTTGGACCTTCCAGAACATACTGCAGTTGTTCATTTAGTCTTGTGTCACGCTCACAATCTTATTTCTTCAGCAGAATAAGTACAACATCAAAAGCAACAGTAGAAATGAATTATAAGAACCTAAATGCCTTCTTGGCAAAATTCTCCTGATACGTTCTTTTAAATACGTATCTTTACAGAAAAATAAGAGGCAATTAAAGATGACTCAATGGACCAGTGGCTAAATGAGACTGTCATTGATGTACTTGTGCAGTATCATCATAAATCTTGCACAGGTGCAGCTAACCAGGCTTGAAGAAGTAGAGCTGTCATAATTATTGCTTGCAAAGCAACTTCTATAAATTAGAAGACTTCGCATGGGTACTCTGCCAGTCTCACGTCCCAAAAGAAAAGTGCATTAAAAATACATATACGCCCATCACCAGCCAAATCTTGTCACCTATTTTTTCCCCTATTCCTTTATTCTTTCATCTAGTAAAACTTCTCCAGCAAGAACATGGTTTATATTGTCTTATTATAAGAACATATGTATAAATTTCTTCACACTTAAAAAAAGAAAATATTAAAAATTTCTCTAAAAAGAAAACTTCAAAATCTTTTATTTATTATTATTGACTTTCATAATTATCTAAATTTCTCTATATCTTACAAGTTCAACTTTGTATGCGCTGGCTATAATATTACATCTTAATGAATAACACCCAAGCAATACGAAGTAATCTCATTAATAGGCTATACTCCCATCTGGAAAACTCTCCAAATACTTATAATTCTCATATTTTAGATCTTTTCTCTGAAACTGCTATGAATAAACATAGTTCTAAGCACCTTTCTATACCAGTCCCATATGTTTTGGTATTATCCTTTTATAATAAACAGTATCACAAGGAATGACAGAGACAAGGAATTCCTTAACGTGAGGGGTGATCTGAAACTACAGTGAATACTTAAATAAAAATTATATTGCAGTAAAAGATATTTGCTATTAATTTCTGTCAGAGTGGTACCCTTCAGTTTGAAAATGAGAGGGGAAGAGGAGAAGAAGAGGTTGAAGAGGAGGGGGGTGAGGGAGAATCAGAAACTGATTAATTAGTTATAAGTATTCTTATGATTCCCATATTACTGTATCTTTTGCCAGTACAGTCATCCACTGGATTCTTAATGATTTTGCCTGGATGACTGCAATCTTAGTTTGATTTGGGATGTACTTTAATTGACCTATTCATGATATGCATAAGACACACGATGTTTGGAGTTCCTTTGATGTACATAAGAAAATCATTGACCTGACCTCATTTTTATGTACCTTATGAAGCTACTACAGCTAATAGGCTTTCCTACTTTTGGAGGCTTTCAGTGTGGTATGGAATTGGTCACTACATCCAAATCAATGTTTAGGACAGGCTAGGCCATTCTCCTATGACAGTGTAACTGAGCTTCCTTTATTTGGTTTTCTTCTATCTTTTGTCATCTTGATTTTGAGGAATGGATGCTATGAATAGCCAAAAAATAAATGAAAATTGGGTTGAGTGGCATGGGAGAAGGAAGCTTTCATCCCTGAGTCCTTGCTTAAGGAAAACGCTTTGTCTTTGTCCTGTTGAATTTTTTGTTTACTTCAGTCGAAAATGTAGGTAGTACTGAAGTACTTATCCCATCTGGAAAAGAGAATTAATAAAGTAAATAGATGTGTCAAGGTGATTAGTTCTTTTTTATAAAACAGGAGAACAGACATGAAACAGCCTATTAAATATTTTTTCATTGTAGACTATACACTTAGATTGACAATCCTAGAAGATAATGTTCATACTATTCTCTTTACCTCAAGCATATTTACCTTATTTCTTTATCTTCCAAAGTGTAGGTTGTAAATGGGAACCTCACTGACAGGATTTGATACAACAGGAACATTGTAAGGATGTGAATGAGTTAAAATTCAAGATATTTAGCCTTACCATTTGTACTAAGATTATACACTCATACCATTTCTCTACCCTTTTGATGTCTTGTTCATTAAGAGAAACTTGTGAAAACAGCCTCCACCTGCTTCTAAGAGGAACCAGATGGTGAAAACAAGTTTGCATTTCCCTGTGGAGAGTAAAGCATGATCCCCTCTACCACTGTATCTTTTATTTGTTACTCTTTCCACCTAGAGCTCTGAAGGTAATTTTTCTATGTTTAATAATAACCTTCAAGAACTAATACATTTGAGATATGCTATAAGTTCAGAGCTTATAGCATATTTGGCATAGGCCTTTTAAAGTGGTACAGAAACTAGACATCCTAATTTACCTAATATGGTCCAACCTATTCCTACTACACCAACATTATTGTCAATAATACATATTTTATACGAAAATGCCTTTATATTTCAAAAAATCATATACTCATCTTCATTAAGGGCTTATTCCAGGAATTTTAGACTAGGAGGCTAAAATCATTTCTTATTTATTGATCTTAGAATGTTTCTTAATTCTCCGTGGCTGGCTTCTCAGATGTAACATGAGAATGAGAGCAGGACTTATGTCATAAGGTTGTTGGAGGAGCCAGTGATTTAATTTATATAGCTCAAAAAGTTTTTCTAACATGTAAGAAGAGACCAGGAAGTATTGGTTACTATGAAACTTCTTCTGACCCTTCTCCTAATCCAGTACTTTGATCCACAAAAGAGTAGGCTGAAAAGCAATTGTGTAGCCAGGTACAGTAAGGTGAAGCAACTGTGGACAAGGAAGTGTCAATTGCTTTTTAAATTCATATTTATGGCATTTAAATAATGGATTTATTTGTTGCACTCTCCTACATATTACCCCAATTATTCTTTATGATAATTCCATGAACCGTGTATTCTTAGTATGACTATGTTTTAGATGGAGGCATAAAATTTGCTTTCCCAATGTCACAAAGACAACCAATGCAAAAGCCAGAACTTTAACCAGTATCCTCACCTTAAACACATTATACCAAATACTAAATAGACATGTGTTAAATTCTTCAATTATTTCATTCACACTCAAGTTGAATTTCCACTGAAAACAGCTGGTGTGTTTTGAAATCTATCTTGTGTTGCTTCTAGCCTGACACTTTTCATATTGCCTGTATGTTCTAGATGCATATTTAATTTTAAAATTCCCCAAAATATAATCTTAAGTTTTGTGATGAGAAGACTGGATTTCATCTTTAGCTTTGGATTTGAATTGTCCATAATTCGTGACTCAAAACAGATGCTCAATAAATGCATATTAAATTTGATGAAATCTGGCTCTCAAGCAATGTCTTGGGAAAAAACCTTAGGTAAAAAGAAACTGTTTTATGTTTTCTAGCACTTGTATTTGGAGTTCCTGTCCAGTGCTATTCTGAAAAGTAGATAAGACATTAACTTGGCAATGGTCCTCAAGTTATAAAGGACATTTATTTAGAACTGGATTAATTTCTCTCCCCTTATAATTTCTGGAGGGACTTCACTGACACATATCTCAGAAGTATACTACAGAGAACAGTCTTCTCTCAAGGATTCCTCTTTACCTGGAATCCCTTCCAATAATATTAACACCTCCCAAATTGAAGCATATGTGTTTAATATACAGTAATACTTACTCCCCAGATCCGTAAAGATTTCCATAGGCACCAGCATCATTATAGCTCTGCTCCTGATCATCAATAGTGTAATTAGACTGGCAGAAGTCAGTGTCAAGTTGCCCCAAGTTTGACATCCTGAGACAAAACAAAAACATTTTTTACTGAGCTCATACGTCAGTATATTTTTGAGACAGTTGCATAGATTAACTGATAGTGTGATTAAGGCTATAATCCGGACTCAGAACAAGGACTTATTTAAAAAGATAAGTTAAGTACTGGGGAAGGATATGAAAATACATGCTAGCAGTTCATTAACAAAATGTGTTATCTTCAACTACTTTTTCTGAAGTTTTCACATCTTCAGATGGCAACACTAACTAAAAGGGCTTTAATCTGGAAGAGCTAACATTCTAAAATATTACCAACTATTTTGGATAGTTTTACATATTTAATAGTTCTAGAGAAAAGTTTAAAATTTTGGTACACATATGTGAAGTTTTCCCTTAAAGTAAGCAGCTGGTTATAATAATAATCCTGTTTGAGTTTTAATTTTCAAGAGATTTAAAGTTTATTATCAACCTTTCTGCTCCATAAAATAAAACAAAGTACACAAATCTATTTCCTAGTTCTATTTAGAAATATGGAATAAGTGTTTTGAACTTTTTTTTTTTCTTATTTGCCCAGGATGCTGCCTCGGGGCTCCTGTCTAAGTTAGAAAAAAAGGACTTACTTTTTTAGCTCTACACACTCTGCAAAGTTTGTACCCATTTCTAGTAGTGAAGAGAAATGTGTACCTTGACTTAGTGCAGGAACAGCAGTTGAAGAAACCTATGAGACAAGCAGTGAGGACAAGGGTGCTAAAAGGTGATCTGGGCCTTTCGATAAAAATTAGAAAATAGAATGGAGACTTTCAATTAAAGAAATATCATTAAACTTAGCACTGCAGTCTTTTTCTGACAACCTTTTTATTTAAAAAAATAATCAACTAGGAGCAATCCATATAATTATAATCCCACGATACTACCTATAATGAATTCCAAATGAAATTACATAAGCAGCCTTAATGTTAAGAGCCTCATTAATCAGAAATGCTCAAGGAACAATTGTTAAATATATCAAATTTGCTCAGTTCTGTCAAAATACAGAAAGCTTTTCTAAAATTAGATGCAGCAATTCATATATCTGATTTAATAAATCAAGATTTTTCATTAGCAATGTGCATGAAAGTAGTTATGAATTATTTAAACTAAAATCAGAACTGAGTAATAAATCTTTTAACACCTTATAATTTAGAAAACTTAAATTTTAATAGTATAACTTCTCAGTCCATAAAATTGTTATTATAAGGCATGGAGAATAATTTCACTGGAGAATTCACTAAGTTTTCATAACATGAAAAGCTTTATGTAATATGAATAATGGTATATAATCTAGCTTCATATTTTATTTAAATGTCAAGTCTTTGAGACAAAAAGATCAGATGAGTTTCATACATACCTTTATATATTTCACATGGAAAGCTCCTCCAACTAGTGTAGCTTTACTTTGGAATTCTAAAGCAAATCAGTTGGTGAAAAGATGACGAGATGGTTATATTTATAGTTTTCTAAATTTGTACACTGACATTCTGAACAGATGCTACAACCAAAAAAAAACCTACCAAAAGCCAAATACAGTATCTTATAGCACTTTTTATAGTCTACAAACACAGAGAATAATGTACACATAAATTTCATGCAGAAAAAAAGGAGATTCAGTTTCTTTGTGTGTATGTTCATTAAATTTTAAAATAAGAACATTTATTTGAGGCAAGTAGTGGAAATAGGCTCAATGTTCTTCCCACTTCTGTAATGTCTAACCCAGATAAAGCCTCATAATAGTCATATGCGGTAAAAAAAATCAGTATGTGGCATATGATCTTAATATGAAACTCTTAGCACCAAAATGAAAATGGGGGTTTGGTCAGCTTTCCAAATTCTAGGACGAAATGCTTGACTCCCACAATTTACAGGATGAACGGTGTGATTTCATTCACAGTTTTAGAGATTTTAGTCCAGGGTCAGGTGGGTCCAAAGCAGAAGCATCAGAAAGAAGTGGTGAAGCAAAGCTGCTTGGGTCATGGCCGCTGGAAAGCAAAGCAGCACTGGAGAGGAAGAAGCCAGGGGCACACACATTAGTCAAGACTGAATCTCCATGACCCATCCACACACACCTGGGAGCCTGCTTTACTGACCACTTAGGCAAGTATTGAGCTGATCAGGTGGACAATCCAATTTAATGGTCACACAGCTACTATCAATTTTACCACATCTTCAACATTTAATTTATATGAGCAAACTTTAGCCAGACTGGTTAGCAGCTGTCTCTATTTTCCTGCTTGTTATATCTCCAATGGAGGTCAAGACAGATAGATGTAAGGAACAAGTTCTGTCTCAGTTTTAGTCCAACCCTACTTTTAAGGTAACCAGTAGAAGCTCTTTAATTGATCCCCAAACCAGAAATCTACCTGACTTGCCTCGCTCTGCATCACTGTCACTGTCACTGTGGTTTTGACTCTGGCTCACTGACTGATATTCTGAATTTAATTAGGGTATGGTGTTTTTGAACTTTATATAAAACTTACAGCTGGATGTCTAGTACTCCTGCTTAATACTGATTCTTCTTTCTAGTTACTTGAAAATCTCTCCACATCCAAATCCTCGGTAGCTGGAATTTTCTCTTTAAAGGCAGATTGTTCAACATTTGGAAAATATAAACAGAAGCCAAAGGCAAAATGTGAAAGAATTTTTTCCTACATTGCTCAAAATATTTAAAATGTGAATTTTTTTAAATTAGAGCTGCCCTTTCTAGGTCATAACTCAAATAACTGTAGGTCACATAGAATTTCTGTTCACAAACAACCAAAACACTGAGAAACAAATTAGGGAAACCATGCTTTCCACAGTAACAACAACAACAACAACAAAAAAAATGACAAACTTAGGAATACATCTAAAAAAGGAAGTGAAAGATCTACACAGTGGAAATTACAGTACTTTGAAGAGCATTTCAGCTAATGTAAAGATATTCTTTGCTCATGAATAGGAACAACCAACATTGTGAGAATGACCATACTTCTACAATTGTTACACAAATGCAATGTAATCCCAATTAAAATTACCATTAGTATATCTCACAGATATAGAAGAAATATTCCTAAAATTTGTCTGGAAACAGAAGAATAGAAAAAGGAATCCAAGACAACAAAGGAAAGGCAGGAGGCAGGAAAATTCATGACCTGAGATTATACTACAAAGCTACTGTGATAAAATCAGCATGGTACTGTTACAAAACCAGAATATTGTAGACCAATGGAACCAACTAAAAGATACGAACCAAAGTATAAACAAACTCAGCCACCTTATCTTTGATAAAGGGGCCAAATATGTTCACTGGAAGAAATATAATCTCTTTAATAAATGGTGCTAGAAAAACTGGTTTTCCACATGCTGAAGACTAAAATTAGACCCATGCTTCTCACCATGCACTAAAGTCAAAATGGATCAAAGATTTAAATATTAAAACAGAAACACTAAATCT